>PVHX01003371.1:0-121084 GCA_004024805.1 Geosciurus inauris
CAGAAGACTTAAAAGCAGCATACTACACTGATGCAGCCACTTCAATGTTTATAGCAGCTCAATTCACAATAGTTAAACTGTGGAACCAACCTAGATGCCCTTCAACAGATGAATGGATAAATAAACTGTGGTATATATACACAATGGAATATTACTCAGCAATAAGAGAGAATAAAATTATGGCATTTGCAGGTAAATGGATGGAGTTGGAGAATATCATGCTAAGTGAAGTAAGCCAATCTCAGAAAACCAAATGCCGAGTGTACTCATTGATAAGTGGATGCTGATCCATAATGGGGGGAAGGACATGGGAATAATGGACCCTGTTCACAGGGGTGTAAGGGGAGAGGGGGCATGGAGACAGTAAAGATAGTGGAATAGGATGGTCATCATAGCCCTAGCTTTATGTATGACTGCATGTATGTTGTGATTCTGTATCACTTACAACCTGAGAAATGAAATGTTATTCTCCTCCATCTGTGTACAATGAATCAAATTGCTCTCTGATATCATGTAAACTTAAATAGAACAAATAAATTAAAATATGAAAAAAAATACTTCACAAGTCCTATTTTTTGCTACAACATTGTTATTCAAAAAGAACACTGGCTTAATCCCGATTGTTTTCTTAAAAACAAAATGTTTTATTATAGCTAAATATATAGTAATACATACATAGTCACACATAGAGACAGCAGAGAGGTCAGCTTCACTGATGCCAGACTTTTAAGTCCAGTATAACATTGTAGTTATTTAAAAACATCACTGAAGGATAACTTGTCTAAAATTTTCTAAAAGGCTATAATGCCTTTTTTCTTCACAACAAATTGAATAAAAAAATCTCAACTCAATTATAGGGAACAAACGCCAAACAACACAGTTAGATGATCCTAATTGCAAGTAAGAGACCTTAGAGTTAAGCATAATATCTAACATAATTATTTTCCACACATATTAAATGACATAGCATTCCACAGGAAGAAACCATCTTGATTGATTTCTTGCTTAAATTACAGAAAAATGACTCAATTATAGTATGGGTTCTCGCATTTAAAAGATCAGCTTTTCCATGAAATAGCTGTGTAATTTGTGTTAAGAAATAGATTCCAATTCCAGAGAATGATCACACTTTTGTAATTGTGTTTTCATCTAGCTCTATGGACATTCAAATTGATCTGAACTCAGAGTTCTCACCTAAGTTGTGAGAGGAGATCTTGGGTGATTTCATTCTATATTTAAACAAATTTTAACTTAATATTTTGTCTATCACTCCTCCTTGTGTATTATATGTTCTTGTTCACCAATGATAACATTTATGATAAAATATGGCACAAAAGTTATTCCTCTGATAGGAGCAAAAATATTTAGGAATGTGCCCTTTCTTCTTAAGATTTTTTTAAAATATTTTTTTAGTTGTAGATAGACACAATATATTTTATGTATTTATTTTTATGTGGTGCTGAGTATTGAACCCAGTGCCTCACACGTGAGGCAAGTTCTACCATTGAGCTACAATCCCAGCCCCTTATCTTAAGATCTTAAAAATGTATTTGAATACTCTCAAATGTTAAATAATCTTATATTTGCTGCTTACATATCTTCAGGTTTTCCAGTTTTCTAATGTTTCTTTGTCTTTTAAAATTAAAATTGAATTCTTTAAATTCCATTAGGCAATCCAGGAACCTTTTAAGTGGCAGTGGACCCTACTTCTCTATTTTTTCCTAGGGTATTCATGAAGCTAATATTTCTACTAATACTTTTGATTGTGAAAGTATTTTGAACACTTTTAACTCATAATTTATCAGCCATTCCTAAGATGATTATATCACTTATTGTTCCAACAAGCACATTTAAGAATAAAAGGAGTGCTATTAATAATGACCTTGGGCTGGGGATATAGCTCAGTTGGTACAGTGCTTGCATGGCATGCACAAAGCTCTGGGTTCAATCCCCAACAACACCAAACAAAACAAAACAAAGAAAAAAATAATGACCTCAAGAAGTTGGTACTACCCTGAACAAACCTATGAGCCACTCATAAAACTATAAGCCACTCATTTCATAACAAAAGATATTTCTAGTTAGCTGTGGCCCTCTTCAAACTTTTTCTCTTTCTTGTTCCACTAGACCCTTTTCACATTTTCCTTTACCACTCTCAAATTCCTTGCATCTCTCCCAATGCTGTGAGAGGTAACTTAAAAAATTCTATTTTGCAGAAAAACTCAGCTCTTTCTATCTTGTTATGCCAGGAATGCAGAGAGTACCAAATATTTATCAACCAAAATGTCCCATCAAAACCTTTTCCTAAACTGGAAAACTGTATATTCTAATGCAGCATCACATTGTAGGTTCCTTTTAGGTTATATAACATCTATACTCCTTCCACTGTCATTGGATCTTCTGTATTAGACAGTGTGCCTGGCCAGTTTGGATCCCCTGAGATCTCATTTACTGGATCTTTTCACCCATCTCAGATTCTGTTGCCAAAACCTCATTTTTCACCATTAGCTGATTTCCCTTAAGCACCAGGGTTGTCTGGACAACATGGAATGCTAGAAGTTTCTGGGACCCATGTTCCTCTTTCCCATTAGCAGTTGTGGGCTTGTAATTGCTGTGAGAATATATATAAAAAAAATCATCTCCTTTACTTTTAAAAACATTAGATTTAAGATTTAATTTATGCTCCTGCATGCCAAATTTAATTAGATTGAGTCTACAATTCTGGTTTTTCTCTGTGCAAACAAGTTCACATAGCAGCCTTGAGACTATTATCCTTGGATTGATTCTCTTATAAGTTTGGCTCTTGACTTGCATCTGAGTACTTGAATTTCTGGAGGACTCTACCATTCTCTAGATGATAAGGGTGGCTTCCTGTGCTTATCGTTTTATACAATGTGTCTTAGGTTGAATATCTGCTTTCCTTCAGGGACTCTGGAATCTTAGTATGTATTAGACAGATAGTGATTACATGGCTGACCCCCACTAAGCCTTTGACTTCTAGCTCAAGTAAGCTTCACTGGTAGACAACACTTCCCATGTGTTGTCACAATTCATTGGTGGAGAAATAAAGTACATCCTGTGTGACTCCACTGGGAGTTTCTAGAAGCTCATGCATGGTTTCATCCAGATTTTGCCCCGTGTGCATTTTGCTTTTGCTGATGATAGAAATCACAGTTGTGGGTACAAGTATATGCTGTGTCCTTTAAGTTCTCCTGAATCACTGAACTTGGGGTGGTTTTGGGAACCAGAAACACGTAGATCCTTCTCTGTTTTGCTACTTTATTTCCCCTTCTTACTGGCTTCTTCTAAGAATGAATCTTCAATAAACTATAGGCATCTTAATATTCAATCATCCTATACTTTGGAGAAAATACATGAGGGTTTTGAGTCTGTCAAAATATTAGTCTCCAGAGCTGCAGACCTTTCTAATCCTGGAGCACCTTGCTCCACATCATTACTCCCTGTCCTAACCTACTTCTGCTCTCATCCAAACTGTTGCTTTTTTATTAAAAAATACTTACTTGGACAAATTAATTCAGTGTTTATAGATTATAAAATGCATCAAATTGGACTCTTTTAAAAATATTTAAAATAAATATTTTAAATATTTTTAGTTGTCAATGGACCTTTATTTATTTATATGTGGTGCTGAGACTCGAACCCAGTGTCTCACACATGTAGGCAAGTGCTCTACCACTAAGCTACAACCACGGCACTCAAATTATATTTTTAAACATTTTTTTTATTAGTTGTTGATGGACTTTTATTTATTTATATGTGGTGCTGAGAATCGAACCCAGTGCTTCACACATGCTAGGCAAGTGCTCTACCAATGAGCCTCAATCCCAGCGCCATCAAATTGTACTCTTAAGGCTTAAAATAGAGCATTATTTTGCCCCATCGCTCCCACATTGAGTCCTGTTCTCTAAAGGTACAAATTTTCAATGTGTTTAAAATGTTTATTCCTGTGTTTACCTCAAGATATTGAAATATGTGTTTATATTCCTCTTGATAACAGTCATGTGAGATTAAAGAAGTATGACATCATTACTATTTAGGAAAGGAATAGCAATCATTTTGTCTTTCCCTCTACTCAGATATGGATTCACATTCCAATCCAGAAGGTAGAAATTGGCAGAAATTTCAGAAAGATTCAATAGTCACATGATAAGCCAGTGCCCTGGTTGCTAAAGTCTGTTTCCCCAAGTGTTTTCAGTCAGTTCTTCGAGTACTTTTAATAATCGATAGAAAAGGTTCCCAGCAGGAGGGAATTTCTTGCTTTAAAGGCTTACCTCATGCTAATTTCAACATGCTCTCAATCATAGGTTTTCTGTGTCAGGAGAATCCAGCCTGTTTTCTGTGGTGCTGAGACTTTGGGTAATGGAGATGTTCTTATTCATGAATGACACAGTAAGCAATGGCAGCCTTAGCTGGTGACCTTCCATTACTCCTATTACAGAGCCATTAAGAGCTGCACAAGGGTGAACTGTTGTACTGCTTTACTTCAGGAAAATGTTATGCTTTGGTTTCAAAACAATCTGGATCAGGTGTGAGAATGAGTTGTGACTGTCACTATCATTGGTTATATGATAACTCACTAATGTGGAAAAACTAAAGGTAGTGCAGAAACACAGGCATTTCCAACTGCTGTGGGTTGTCACTTTACAACACAACACAGAAAATAAAATAAGAAAATAGAGTTTTTGAAATTCAGCTGGAATGATGTCAATTCTCTGGTATCTGAAAAGGAGGGAATGTAGGGAAGTATGAATGTTATGATTTATTTACTTTTTTCTATAGAGGGGAGAAAACACTGAAACAATATTTAATTTACAGTCTCAAGTAATACATAAGACAATACATTCTCTCTCCCCTCATTTCCAGCTTAACAGCTTTTATTCTGCCTGTAGCCAACCAATTTAGGAAACAAAATACTCTTAGGTCACCAAATTTATGTCTTTAAATAAAACAGACAAATGTCACAAGAATTAAAGTAGGGTAGATTGGGGTGCTCTCAAAGGTGTAACACTCTAGGATTCTCCCCCACCTACCCGTGGATAGTTCCTCCATCTGTGTTAGAGAGCTGGAATTTCTTTTCTGATAACTTTAATTTCTTTTTTTTCCCTGCTAACTTGTTTTTCTTCATTTTTAAATTGGTACATTATAGTTGTACATATTGATAGGATTTGTTATTATATACTGGTACACGCACACAATATAGCATATAATTTGGCTCAGGAGTTCTCGGCTGTAGCATGTTATGTCGATGGGGTGTCTCCACCAAGTCCAGCATCAATATGGTGACCTCCAGGGAGTGGCAGGGGGTGGGGCACCAGATTGCCTAAAGCGGGGTGAACTGGCCCAGGTTGAAGTGGGTCAAAACTCCCATGCTGACGTCTTTTAACTTTGTAATATATGTAAAATGCTCATCTCCTTTTGAAGAGCCTGACTGTCTTCTGAGCTCTTTTGTGATTCTGTTACACTCCCCTGTCAGAACCTATATAAAATTCTGCTTGGCTGCTCTCTCAACCTTCACCAACTTGCTCCTTAGAAAACAATGGGGAAAACGAATAGCAGCAACAAATCCTAATGATCTCCAGAAGCCTAGACAAAGAATATTTCAGGGAAGGAAAATAGAGACATTAAGAAGTGCTTTCATGTCATTAACAAAGTTGTGAAATTTGTGAGGAAGTGGGAGGGTAAAAAAGTCTTTTCATTATTTGCTGGGTTCACAGGCTCCAATTCTTCATGTCCCTAGTCGAACTTTAACTTAATTATAAAACAAAATCCATAGCTGCAGCCTAGGCCTGGGGGTAGAGTCTGTACTACTAATCAACTTTAATTCCCTGGGCCCAATTTAATTACAAAACAACATTTGGTGCAGCTGCTAAGCACTTACCGGGTGACCACATGATAATACTGGAGTAGTTTTTACAGGTCTCTGGCTTTTGCTTTTACTCTATCAGCCCTATTGTCTCTCAGACCGTACAAATTTAAGACAGCTCCAGGATTTCAACTAAAAAAAGAATTCTCTTGATTTTATACACTTCTGCATAAAATCACTGAAGTATTATTAAATTTACACTTCAACTAATGTCAGCAGGTAAAATTTAATGACTGATGAGATAAAGGACAATAATAACAAATCAAATATCATTTGCATACCTCTTACATTTTAAAATTCTGTCTGGGAGGCTGGCATAGTAAAAGTGGCTTTTGTCTCCACAGTTACCAATTGGCTTTTTAGGTTTCAACAAACGTTCCTTTCTAGTACAATTGGACAAAACAAGCTCAGACCTCTGCTTACGTTTTAGTGTTTCATAACAACTGAGGAGGTGATTGTGTTACAAAATAATTTTTATTTGACAAAATTAAAATTAACCACTGATAGCTTTTAAATAGCTAGCCCCTCTAGTCTATATAAAATATACCCTATTCCCACAAATATCCAGGAAAATTGTTTCACTGAGTTAGGTTGTATTTTTTTGTTGGATAACACTAAGGCAGAAGTTCCACACATAACCAGTTTTTTATCTTAGCATTTCATTTCACATAGAAAAATTATGTAGCCGGGACTTTTAATTCCTTCCTAGATCATAAGAAGGACAAGAAAAAATATTTCAATTGAGAAAAATATTAAGACAGTATTAAAGTTAAATATGACCCTTAATGTTTTTTGAGCAATTCAGGAGATAATATAGAGTTCCATTACTCCAAAGCAATATTTGAAGTGTGAGTAGAGACAGAAATTGTTTCTTTTGCTTTCTTTCCCTGTATACCAATCTCCAAGTGTTACTTTCTCCTTTTCTTTCCCTTTTGAATAGAATAGACACAATCTAAACAGAAAGTGTATCATGGCTAATTAAACCTTCATAGAACAAAGCAGATTATGTAAAATTCATCATCAAGCAAGCATTGGTTCAGATTGTCCCCTGCTCTTTCCTGCACGGCAACCACAAACCCTGGACAAAGGCGGCATTGTGTGTTTCAAAGTCAAAAAGCTAATTTCTCAGTAATGTCAGTGGCTGTCAGTCTCCCACCCCAGAGAAGATCTTTCTTTACTACTGAACAGTGACTGAGTCACAGGAGGAAACAATTCTGCTTGCTATAAGAAAATAGGAGGAATTATGAAGATTACCAGATGTTCCAGCACCCCGGGGGGCACCAGGATGCTTCTGCATATGCCATAAACAGCATAAACTGTCAACCATGGGACCCTTAGGTTCAGTGCTCACACTCGTCCCATGTGCAGAGTCAGGATTTGAGAGGTAGAAGGACCCTTGGACACAATCTTGTCCAGAGGTTTTAAACTGTGTCTGAGGGAGTCCTGTGGTTCCTCAGTGTGACTCTGGGATTGTTGACAGTAACAGTTTCTCTCCCAAACAATAACAGTGCTCTTGGGTCTTCCCAGACTTCTAAAAGTCTGTGTCAGATGACATCAAGATAGAATATTTTATCAAACAAAAAAACAGTTGTAAGAGTCCAAGGTGATTAGTGCGGCTAGGGAAAAGGACCTATTGAAAAATACCATTCACTGGCTCTGAGATTCCTAGAGGGGAGCCTCGAGAGTAGAAGAGGGTTGACTGGAAACTGCTCTGATAGGCCTCATGATTTGGGAGTCTGGAAATAATTCCTTCATGAAGACACAAGATGGGGGAGGAAAATAAGACTTTCAGTCAAGTCAACCTATATTTATGGCCCTTTTTCATTTATATTCCATTTTCTTTGGTAGATAAAACAGTATCACTTTAAAAAAAAAAAAAGATTTCCTTTCCTTGTTATTTGGACTTTGGCAATTTAACACATTCTTGCCTGATGATGGTATAGTTCTTATTTGTTCTGTGTTCAAATTTTAGAATTCCCTGTGATGACTGATAGAATCTCTACAGTGCTGCCTTGAGAATGATTGCTCCATCCATCCATCCATCCATCCAAAGAAGAGAGGTAGCTCACTCTTTGTAATTAGAATCAGTTATAATGAGAGAAGACCCAGGATTTTACGTGAGATAAAGCATACGTCCAAGGTTAAATAGATATTCATAAAAATGGGATAGATGCCTCTGGCTTACCATCACTGTTGATGCACACGACCTCTTGAACCTGAGTACCGGGACCACACTCCTTTCCGTTATCTGGCTCACAGTCTCCGAGCCTCACTGCTTTCCAGTCATAGCAGGATGGCTCTTCACAGGGAATGGCTTCCAGTAAGTGAGGGCAGTTTCCAGTACCCGCCAAGCCTCCAGTGGGCTCATTGGTAATGCGCCGCTTCCTCAGTTTGAAGCCTGAATTATTGGTGAAAGAAAATATTTATTGTTAACATCAGGGGTCCAATATTTCAGAAAGCTGAATAAAACTCCATGTGAATGCTGGATGTGGGTAGATGGTGGAAGTCATGTCTGTTTTAAATCAATACAATTTGCATGTATTCCCAAATTGTACCCTAGTGTGACTTTATAAACCATTTTCTAAATGAACAAATGAATGAATGAACAGAATGGAAAAAAGAGTTTTGGTTTTAGCTTACTACAGAAAATATGAGACAAAAAATGTCAAATAGTTCCCATTTCCCTCATAGGGCTTAGTGGGGAGAAAGAGAGGAGAAAGAGGTGGAGGGAGAGAGAAAGAAGAAGGTAGATTCTGGTAGATAGATTTGGAAATTCTGATTTTATACAACTTTCAAAGAAACAAAGAAATCTCAAACTCTTCAGAAATATTCATGATCAGGTGGAAGTTCTATTACTTTTCATTCTTCAGCACTGTCACATGATTGAATTTGGAAAAGGAACCTCTGAGAAATTGGATGGTTCCAGAGAAAGTGTACCTGAGCATCTGCTGAATTAAGACTCTGGAAATCTGAATTTAGGACCTAAACCATCCTGGCTTCAATGTGGAATATTTAACGTTCTGCTTGAGGTTTCAATAGCACCTAAGTGCTGCTTTTCCTGACAATGTGAAACAAAATTATTAAGCCTGTTTATTGCTGTGGGAACATACTAGAATAACTAGAAGACTGTCCTTTGAAACAAAACAGGAAAATGTTTGCAATTATGAGATCATGTGGCCCACCATGAAGTAAACCACTGAATTTATTCTATATCTCTTAGACATTGTCATTTGCATCAAAAAAGTAGTGAAGTTTTTTTTTAGAAAAACATATTTGACCTACAAATTAATAATAAGGAACTCTGAATACTGGGCATTAGCTATGGGTCAGGTTCTGAATTTTTCTGTTTTTGCTAGTTGTTTCTTTAGAGACAATCAGGGTAGCAGATATTATTACATGAATTCCTTTTACAGATGAAAGAAAGACTTAGATTAATGCATTAACTTATCTAAACCAAAAAGGGCAGAGCAGGTTTTCCAATCCAGGTCAGTCTGACACCACAGCTCATTGTAACCACTAGACTGAACTGTCTCAGGTGTTCTTCACCATGTTGTCTAAAGTAAAAAGTATCTGTCTTATTTTCTTCTGTTTTCATCTTCTGGCACCATCACCAGACTAGGTTATTCATCTTTGAAATTAGTACTCCTTAGCCATTAACTTGAAAATATCATAAACAAATAATCACAAGTAACATAGAATTGCATTTTATAAAAATAATCCATGATGTGATACAATCAGTGGATCCTTCAAGCACATCATGTCAATAGTACTTACCTTTTTTGCCTTGCTGGTCATCACAGTTTTCATAAGTACAAGGTCCCCAAGCAGACCAAGGTGAAACCTCACATTCAATTGGACAAGGAATGTGGCACAGCTGTGTCGTAATAGGGACCGGGCCATTGCATAATTTTGAATCCACTGGTTTTGAGGCTGTTTGGAAATAGAGATATCTCTTAAGAATTAAACCAAAAGCAAATGTTATGGTCAAGAGTATGATACTTCTGTAAGTATGAAGAAGGAAAATGCTTAAAAGATATGGCAGCAGAATATTATTGCAATGCTTCTCAACTACATCCTGAGAATAAAAAGAGGAGTGAGTAAAAAAAGAAGCAGTATAGTTTAATCTAAGGAAAGTGGGCCAGAAGTCTTGCAAACTGTCTATTGCAGCTTAACCACCAATTAGCCATGTAGTTAATTATGATAAATGCAACTTTCCTAGTTAATGAAATAATTCTTAAGGTGAACTCTAAGCTAGAGTCTAAGAAAGTAGAATCTACTTTAGAGGACTGATCACAGTAAGAAGGACAAAGTAGTTTCAATGAATATAGAAAAATATGTCCAATGAGTGACTTCTGTTGGAGCAAACTCCTGTTCCTGTCAGTCCACAGGTGTTAAAAGGTGCCACATGGATATAGGGAAGGTAAAGCTCCTAGAGAGCTATTCTCTCTACTCCAGCTTCATGACTCACACAGTGCTTTCCAGAACTTTTGCAGAATATATTATCTGCATATATGACCAAAATCTAAGAATTGCTAAGGACTCTAATAATTGTTTGTTCATAAGTTGACCAGTGAACTATGGGTACATATTGCTTGTGCGTGCTTATATCTTTTTGATGCCTATATTTTGGGTCATTTGTACACACACATATTTGACAGTTCATGTCAAAATTATGAAGAGAGGAAGGTATTCATATTCACAGAAGAGAATTAGCTGTTTATCTATCATCTATCACTCAATAGTTACTTTTGCTGCAAATATTTAACTAATAAATATCTTGGTCATATAGTCCCTTTTATAAAAGTTAGTTCCTGTTTTATTCTGATAATGTGGAGAACCAATGTTTACAGAATAAAGGACTTAAATAACACAGACTTACACATTTGTCATTCTCCTTATGTGAGAGGACCATCTAATTCTAGTTGCTGAGATTGCATCTAGAAACTCAAAGATATTAAAATATTTCAAGCTATGTGTCTTGACTTTTAAATAAAAGTACTGATTATGTCTGTTTGTAGTTTAAACTCTAAAGCAAATTGGAAGTCCCTTAAGCTGTGCACCCCTTAAGTTTCTACACATACAAGAACGCACAACCCTACATATCTAAAGGCCATTATGCTGACTTCTCTTACTGTGCTGGTTTTTGTTTTGAAAAATATTCTGCACATTTTCTTTTTTCTTTTTCCTCCAAGAAGTGCTTATAGCCTTATCCCCTCACTTCCCACATGGACTACAGTGAAAATAAATGACAGGGCACCTCTAATTTGCTTAGTATGGAGCATACCAAGCATTCTCACTCAAGTTTAAAGGATTATTGCTATGTGCAGCATAATATCAGCCAAAGCCAAAAATGATTAATTTTATTGCTTTCTAATGGTGAAAGTACTTGACACACTAATGATAGAAAATACAGAAATAAATGCTCCACTTTCTATGAATAAAAAAGAAAACCTTGACATAATGATACACATTTCACATAAAAATGGATTATTTTTAAGACCCTTATAGGCAGAAGAGACTATACTATGCAGCAAAATTAACATAAGCACTTTCATCTTTTCACTTGTAGCATTTTTCTGACTCATTTAAATTAGAAGTTTTGTGTAATGGAGACTTGAAAGTTCTCCAGCATTTTCTTTCAACTGATTAGAAGTCACTTTAAGTCTTGGTATTAACATACTGTTTTGGAAATAATAGTCACATGAAGCAAAGTCTAAGGATGCAATTTTGAGTACTACAGTCTGAGGAAATTTATATCTCAGGTTGAAGAATTAGGGAGAGAAGCAAGGATTTATTAAGGAAACAAGCTGAAACATTGTGCTTCAGCTTCCCTGGCTATTCTCTTTGCAAGTTTAATTTTAGCTTTAGGGGTATCTTGAATGCATCAAACAGAATAATCAGTAACAAAATCTTCTTGAGCTACTAGAAGAGAAAGGTGATGAATAAAAGCTCAAGAAAGTATCCCTAAAGCAAAATAGTATCAAGGTTTTGCTAGCTTGCTGCTAACCAACCAAGTCAACCCTGAGATAATATAATTCTTGACAAGTGACCTCTAGTTTATAGATGTACTTTTATATATATATGGGCCCTTTTCATTAATCAAAGAAACAGGGAGAGAATATATGTTTGTGGACATTCTACTACCTTTGTGATTTTCATTATAGGTTGTCTTGTAAATAGAGTATATATTGATAATGTAAATTCCAGATATTAGCTGAGTTCTTCAATATGAGTCAATCACATCTTTGCAATTGGCCCAAGGGTTATTTGGAATCAGTGTGATACAATCGATGAAGTAAAGGACAAACCTACAAGACCTTACTGGGATCCTGTTCATACCTGTGGGATATAATTTCTGCAGGTCTTATCATATAACACAGTGTTTGCCGCTGGAACTCATATTGTCAAATATTGAGATCTGAATTTTTCTATAAATGATACACTTATTATTTGTGTATAACTTTACTACTTAAATTTTTCATGCAGTACAATTTCCGGAGAAATATGTTACATATTTTTAAACACCTGTTGATTTCTTGAAAATAAAATAGATATTTTGATGTCATATGATAGAAAATATATTCAATTAAATGAATATCACATACTTCATGAGATCACAATGTTGAACTTCCTTAGGGTTACCAAAAAAACTAAAAATTGAGAGTGGTACATTTTTGTAGGTCTGAGTTTCTTTTTAAGTTTATAACATTTTAAATGGAAAAGGATTATTATAAGAAATAGACTTAAGACTTCTGTTTCCCTCAATCTAGCCAATGAGGTATTCTGAATATCAATCCAATGTATAATTCAGAGAGCTAATACATAATTTTTAAATTAAATATTTTATTTTGAGATAACTATAAATTCACATGAAATTATAATTTGACAATTCTATACATTCTTTACCTAGTGTCCTTCAATCATAAGATGTTACAAAACCATAATATGACAACAAATCTGGCAACAGATTCTCCTCGTTTTCCTTCACCTAAAAAATATCTTTATTTCTCCTTCATTTCAGAGGAATGTTTTTTCTGAGTACTGAATTTTAAGTTGACAATTCTTTCCCTTTAGCACTTGAAAAATATTTTGTCACTTTTTCCTGGTCTGTAAGGTTCCTGATTCACTGTCATTCAAATCATCTTTTCCTTCTATATAAAGTGTCATTTTTCTCTGACTGCTTTCAAATATTGTTTTCCTTATCTTTAGTTTTTATGCTATCATTATAATGCATCTTGGCATCTCTTAAGTTTAACCTTTCTGAGACTTATGCAACTTCTTGAATCTGTAAATTTATGTTCTTGCCAAATTTGAAAAGTTTTCAGCCATTACATTTTTAGACAAATAAAAAAAAAACAACTCAGCTCTTCTTCCTCTCCTTCAGAAACTCTAATCATAAATATGAGATCTTTTGTTACAGTCACACACGTTCCTAACACAACTTGAATTTTGTCCTATAATATGCTTTATCTCCACTGGCCCAATGAGAGAACTTCTCTTTTTTTCTATTTTGGTGGTTCTGGGAATTGAACCCACAGCTGTGTGCATGTTAGACCTTCATTCTACCACTGAGCTACGTCTCCAGACCCAGTTTAGGTCATTTCTATTACTGTGTATTCCAGTCCTTCTCTTCTTTCCGCTATCTACTCTATTATGCTGTTAAGCCATGCATAATACCTTTTATTTGCTGTATTTTTCAGATCTAAAATTTCCACTTGTTTCTTATCTTCAGTTTCTTCACTGAAGTGTTCTATGTTTTGTTCCAAGCATGCTCATAAACGTTTAAGCATTTTTATCAGGGTTCTGTAAAATCTTGGTTAGATCATTCTAACAACTCCACATCTCAGTGTTGGTTGGCATTCATTGACTGTCTTTTTCCATTCAGTTTGAAATATTCCTGGTTTTTAGTATGATGAATAATGCCAATTGAAACCTGGATATTTTTGTGCTGTGTCTCAAGTTTCTAGATCATTTTTAAATCTTTCTTTTTTTTTCCTTTCTAATTGGCTTTTTATGACTGTTCTAACAGGGAAAGGGTGAGAGTGCCATGGTGTTCTTGGGAGGTGAGAGTGAAGGCCTGCCCTCCACTGACAGTGAGGGGAACTGTGAGTCACTGGGAGGATGTGGGTGTTCTGGTTCCCCATTGCCTTTGCCAACAGCATGGTGGGATTTCATTACCAGCTGTCTGGGATGAAGGCCTGTTCACTGCTTGGCCTTCTCTGATAGCACCCAGCAGAAATGCTGGTACCTCATTATCTGATGGAGGAAACTGAGGCTCCCTATAGGCTCTGCTGGTGCAGGTAAGGGTATGGCCATGCTCTTTATCTGTGTTTTTGGCTGGAACAGAATTATTACCTAAAGTGTTGTGTCATGTTGTGTTGATCCTTTATTTGTCCTTTGGCTAGACAAAGCATGCATTTGTTTAGACTTTAAAAATCCATGCTCCATTTGCATTTCGGGGTTGTTGGTTTCTTTATTTCCAAGTCTCAGATACAGGAGGCAAAAGGAAAGCCAAGGGAGCTTACCATGGGGTTCTGAGGTCTTTACTTCTCTGCTTTCTTCTCTGTAATTTTTAGTCTTCTTGTAGTTTGTATTCTATATACTTTCTAGGTATTTTTAAAATTTAGTGAGGAAATTACATCTCTATTTTTCTCTATTTTTCTGAAATCAGAAGTCTACATGTTATTTTTAAAAATGAATTCTTTTAATTATAAAACTCAGATCACAAATGGAGAAAATCCTAAGAGGGTTCCCCAAATTTACAACATGAATCTAATCTAGCATAGTACTATAGTCCTAAATCTAGTCTCTTCCCTGGTACATCACTAATCCTAAGTCACAGATATTTCCATTTTTAATGGCCTAATGGGAAGCCTGCAATTGCCTATCCAGAGATCTTTAATTATTAGGGATAAAGGAAGGCTGATTAAGACAGAAAATAGAAGTTTTACTATAATAGAGCATCATTAAAGGAAATTTCTAAATAACTTCTTTCTCATAAAAAGGAAAGTGAATAAGAAGGGTCTAAGACTCTGGATGGAATGGAGGTCAGAAATGTAATGGTAAACACTGGAGAGAATGGCAGATAGAATAATGGTTCCCCAAAGATTCTGTGCCTTGGTACAGTGTTGTCTCATTTGGCAAAAGGCCTTTGTAGATGTGATTAAGAGCTTGAACCTTGAGATGGGCCATGCACCTTGGATTATGCAGAAGGCCCCCTTTAATTGCCTGAGCCCTTAGAAGCAGAAATTCTTTCCTGGCTGGAACAGAACAGTGAGCCAGAAGAAGGCAGGGAGAATCCAAGATGATAAGATATTTGATTTGCCATTACTGCCTTCGCAGAAAAGGCCAGACACCAAGAAATGAGTGGTCTGCTGAAGCTATGAACGGTCCCCAGCTGAAACCTTGACGGAAATGAGGATCACAGCCCTCCTCCTGGAAGAAACAAAGTCCTTCCAACACTCCAACTGAGAAAGGAAAGAGATCCTCTCCCAGAGCCTCCAGAAAGGAACAGAGTCCTGCCAAACCCTCATGTTACTCTAGAGAGACACATGTCAGACTCCTGACCTTCAGAACTAACAGGAGGGGAAAATTAAGCAGAAAGATATAAATAGCAACATAGAACTGAAACACAAGACTACTTAATATGAAAATTGGAAGAGAATGATTATAGTAAAATATTCCAAAGTCTTTAGAACTATATTAATTATAGACTGTATTTATCTGGGCCTACACCTTAAAACTTTAGGGTAATCTCTTTACACAAATAGAACAGAGATGTATAACTTCTGAACCATGTGATAACCAGACAGGCACAACAAATTCAAAGGAGGGCAAGAAAGGAGAAACAAAGAAAAAGTGCAACAAAAAGAATAAAATAAGCTAGAAAAAAATAAATGCAAATGATTAAATTTACCCACTAAAAACCAGATCCAACTGAATTAAAATATAAAATCTAAAATGATATATCCACTAGTTTTTAAAAAATGTAAAAAGTTTGGTAATGCCAAATGCCAGAGAAGATGTGAAGCAGCCCAAACAGTTAAACCTTGTTGGTAGGAATCTAATTGGTTTTGACCACTTTGAAAAACAATTGTGTAATGTTCCACCATTGTTGAAAAGACATGCTACTCCTTAATGTATGCCCTGGAAAAATTATCATACATTTACTACAGGAGATATTTAGAAGAATTGTTATTGCAGCATTGCTTATTATAGCAAATATAAAGATTTTTTTCCAACAAAATAGAAACACTTTGTTGCCATGTACAACAAAGGGAGAACAAATATTAAATTATTTATTGTGCATTCTCCCTTGCTAAAATGAGTAATAAAGCAACTTATTCCAATACAGGTGGGTTTCTAGTGCTCTTTGACTTAACAGCATTGACAAGTCAGATATTTAAAGAAAATAAGCCCAGCATAGCGGTGCACTCCTGTAATCCCAGCACGTTGGGAGGCTGAGACAGGAGAATTGCGAGTTCAAAGCCAGCCTTACAAAGCTAAGTAACTCCATGAGACCCTGTCTCTAAGTAAAACACAAAAAAGTAGGACTGGGGATATGGCTCAGTAGTCGAGTTTCCCTGAGTTCAATCCCTCGTACCAAAAAAAAAAAAAAAAAAAAAAAAAAAAAAAAAAAAAAAAAAAAAGAAAAAGAAAAAGAAAAGAAAAGTAAGAAAAATAAACATAAAATCTAGAGAAGGGGTTCCACTGTGGTTGCAGTGGGATGTGCTTTATTTAATAGCAATGCTTGTTAGTATTTACTATGTATCAAGCGATGCTACACAGTCGCAAATACTTAACCATAGTAATTCATTTAATTCTCAAAAATTAGGTTCAAAATTCACAGGTTAGGTATTACCTCTATTTGGAGGGGATCATTATCCCCCATATAAGGGAAACAGTATGGGGGGGGAGGTTAAGTAACTTGCCTCACATCACACAACTAAGTAAATCACATAATTAGATTTTGGATTCACATTCAGGCAGTTTGGCTACCTAATCTTTACTGTGTACCTCTAATACTCTTCCATGATATTTTTGAAGGACTCTTAAGGGAGTTTCAATAATATGTAATGTCTGTATAGAAGCACAGATATACATACATACACACATATTTATATTGCATTTATTAAATAAATTATTTTCATCCTTATAGTAAGTTCATGAAGTATTGAAATGCCAAATTTAAAGACAAGAGAAATTGAGGCACAGAGATGTTATGCAACCTGCCTAACATCACATAGCTAATTAGAAAAGAGATTTGACTTATTCACTATGCTATACTCTCATGGCAATTAGTAGAAGCTATGATCTTCCCTTAATTCCCTTACAAGTACTAGAAGTCTATAACATAAAGGATTATTTGACCAGAACTATGTGTTTTTAAAAATCTATTTGATTATTGTAGGGCAGGAGCAGGAGCTGGGAGTGACAGTCACTGGAAGATAAATCTGTAGTATTTTAAATTTAAAAAGTTTAGATTCTTATCCATTTGAATATCTAATATTTTAAAGCCAAATATTTTTTGTTTCAAGGTGCCCCAAATCTACCACATGTATATTTTTAACTTTTTTAAATCATAAAAATATCTTTGGATTCTCAAAATATCAGAGATCTCATGCTCAGTCTGCTTCAAACCTATCTGTATAATGATATGCCTTTTCTGTACTCATTCAGAAGACACATTAATACTCAAAGGTTGAGAAAACTGCAATAAGTTTAATAATTCATTCATCCATTTAGCAAAGCAGCTGAGCATTTTAGGCTTTCAAAACCCTTAATATTGTATTTATTTTTCAATGTCTTCTCTGAAAATCTTGACTTAGCATTTTATTTCTTGAATTAGCATTTTATTTCCTCAAGCAAGCTTATTTGATTGCTAACTCAATTACAAAAGAATTCTCTATCCATTTATCTATTGAAAGGCATCCAGGTTGGTTCCACAGTTTAGCTATTATAAATTGAGCTGCTATAAACATTGAAAATGGCTGCGTCACTGTAGTATGCTGTAGTATGCCTTTGGGTATAGACCAAGGAGTGGAATAGCTGGGTCAAATGGTGGTTCCATTCCAGATTTTCTAAGGAATCTCCATACTGCTTTCCAGAATGTTTGCACCAATTTGCAGTCCTGCCAGCAATGTATGAGTGTGCCTTTTCCCCCACATCCTCACCAAAACTTATTGTTGTTTGCCTTCTTGATAACTGCCATTCTGACTGGTGTGAGATGAAATCTTAGAGTAGTTTTGATTTGCATTTCTCTAATCTTAGAGATGTTGAACATTTCATATATTTGTTGATTGATTGTATATCTTTTTCTGTGAAGTGTCTGTTCAGTTCCTTAGCCCATTTACTGATTAGGTTGTTTGTTTTGGGGGTGTTAAGTTTTTTGAGTTCCTTATGTATCTTGGAGATTAGTACTCAATCTAATGTGCATGTGGCAAAAATTTGCTCCCAAAATGTAGTCTCTCTCTTCACCTTATTGTTTCTTCTGCTGAGAAGAAGCTTATGAATAAAGTAGCTGTGGTATACATACACAATGGAATATTACTCAGCATTAAAAGAGAATAAAATTATGGCATTTGTAGGTCAATGGATGGAGTTGGAGAATATCATGCTAAGTGAAATAAGTCAATCCCAAAAAACCAAAGGCTAAATATTCTCTCTGATAGGGGATTCTGATCCATAATGGGGGAAGTGGCATAAGAAGAATGGAGGAACTTTGTCAAAGGGAAGGGAATGAGGGCAGGAAAGATGGTGGAATGAGATGAACATCATTACCCTGGTATGTGTATGATTGCACATATGGTGCAACTCTACATCATGTATAACCAGAGAAATGAAAAGTTGTGCTCTATTTGTGTACAATGAAAGAAAAAAAAAGCACATGCTATCACGTGGCTATGAAAAGCATCATCGGTGTTTGAAAAAGTGAAACAAAATAAACTTGATTTGGGAATTAGGTATATTGAGCTTAGAACTTTGATATTCATAAGCCATGAGTTAAAGGGGACTCTTTTTTTCAATAATTTGGACATTCAACTAGATCCTAGGAGATTTTACTCAGTTATCTCTAAGACCAGAGTGAAGAAGAAAAAATTAATTAGAAATGGTATAAGAATGGGGAAAGGAATATAATATATATAATTACTTTATTCACTTTGAGTTCTTTCATATGGCTAAATGTAAACTTTTGGAAAGTTTTCATTATTTATTCAGCTTGTTAATTATAAAATGTTTTAATAACAACAACAATAAAAAAGAATTCTCTTAGATTTAAATCTTTATTTCTACATAAGGACCAAACAAACTTTATGATTAAATATAAGGAAGTCTGATACCTAAAGAGATTCCAAAGACAAAAATCACTTGGTTACAGGTCACTCTCCTTTCCTTTCTTATTCTCTTTTCCCCCCAATTCCTAAAATAAATATCAAGTGTTCACTCCTTGTAAAGCTGGTCTTTGTGTCAAGTATTATGTATCAAAAGGTGCTGAAGGGCAGTGGCCAGGATGCTCAGTTTGTGTCTTTGTTTCTGTTGTTTTGATTTCCTTCTTTATGACCAGTGCATAGGTAATTTAGGGTACTTTAAACAAGCCAGTTTTAACTTTGAGAAGCCTCTATTTTTGGTTTACTCAACACTTGCTTATACCTCAGCCAGAGGCACTAAAACTTCACTCTTAAGAACTGGCGTCAAATAAATAAAGACTTTATCATGAAAATTAATCAAATTCTTTTAGTAGCAGTGATTCCTTATAGCTTTTGACGTTCTTATATTAAATTTTATTCACATATTTTTTTGCATTTCTTTTCTCAATTTTTTCTCATACTGATTCACTTAATGGAAGCATAAAACCCATCATATAGTTTTTAAATAGTAGAGCACATTGTTTTCCAAAGACTATGCACTTATTTCTTAACCAATTTTGAAACCATATTTTAAACAATAATTGAGGATTGTCTCTTGGTATTTTAATGAGCTACAAAGCTTAATTCCAGTCCTCTCTGGGATAACTCATTGTTGAGGTGTTGTGCTTCATTACTCTTTTGTTCTTTTAACTCGGGATGTTATATACTTTATTTAGGAAGCATACATGAAGAGTACCTGAGTCTGTTTTCTGCATCAGAATTAACATCTTCAGCATCCGATCAACGCACCACTGTGTCCATGTAGTTAGTGAGCTGACAGCCTGACGTCCATCCTGGCCATCCTGCTCCAGCACAGATGGCTCCTCCTTGCACAAGCTGGCTGTTTGCATAACCTCTTGAACTGTGTTGAGGTCACAAGTTAGATAAGCTGTGACTTTTTTGTTTGCTTCTTATATTAGACTCTTTTAGACTTAAGCTGTTCATTTAAGTGGTCACTGGTCTTAGGAATTAGGGTATTTTTACGTATGCCTTCTGACTTTCCTATTTGTTGATTCTGTTGGCATTACAGGTCTAGGTTTAATCCATTTTTAGTTTATAGGCAAGTGAAAATTATGCTGGATACATAAATTTAGATGAGTTTCTCTCAAAATATTCCAATAAAAGATTCTTATGGCCTGATTAAAATAATAAGAGTATTCCTCTTTCTTTCCTCCTCAGCTGTAGATTCTAGTTCTAACTTTCCAATTATAGATGTTGAGAGACTAATGGTGGAGAATGAGCTGGCACATCAGCAGTGATGTAACATAGGGACAGAGTTCCAAAAAGACCATCTCTTCTGTGAAGGACTAAGCCTCCTGTGGCTGGTCTGTGAATGCTGCCTGCCAGCAGATAGGCGGGACATTTGAATAAGGGACTCCTTGCTGACCTGGCTTCAGCCTTCCTTCTGCTGAGCTGCAGTGTCCTGAGAGTCTCAGCTGCCTACTTCTCTCATAAACTCTACTCAGTATCAAAGGGCTTGTCTCTTTTCCTTGGTACCTCCAATTCCTTCCATTTTCTATCAATATCGTCTTGAAAAATAAAAACCTCTCTAAGGATGCCTCTGGATAGACTTGCTTATAATTTTCAGGACTGAAACAGCATTTTTTCTAGTTTTATATTCCACTGGCCATTTTAGGTAATACAGAGGGAGGTCCATATGCAAAGCCATATTGCCTAGAAAATAACTATCCTCATGTCTTGACTCTAATAAAAGATCTGTGCTATCCTTTCCAGTATTTATAGAAATGAACACATGTCAGATAATTTATCTCACTGACCCTATTCCATATAAGACAAGAACATTTAAAAACATGTGGGAATGTAAAATATACATCTTCATATCTTTATAGCTATGACAATCATGGTTAGGATTTAAATCTCACAAATTGTATCAGCAGCTTGATGAGCACCTCACTCCTTTTCTATAGGGATGTACCATCTGTTGCAGCACTGTGATACAGTTTTTTTTTTAACCTGGATATGTAGAATACTATACATAAAACTCACACTGAAGTCTTCCAACATACCCTCATTGATTCAAATTTCCATTTACAATGTCCATATCTAGGATAAAAAAATACCCTAAATTAAAATAAGCAGTTTAGAACATACATGCTATCCACAGTAGAATGACAGAGAATCTTAGCATTTAGATTTTGGAAGAAGTACAGCCTTTGTTTTAAAGTGATTACTGAAAAAGAATTTGAGTAATCAAACAAGATCTACAACTAGCTCCACACACTTGCTGAGCTAAATATAATCATTCAGATGACTCTGTGTATTAATTTGTTAGGCTGCTATACCAAAATTCCTCAGATGAGGTGGCTTAAACAACACAAAGACAGTCTTCACATTTCAACAATGCCTGTTGCTGTGTGGAGTGCCAATTGTAGAGGGCAAGGATCACATGGTTACTTGTTAGGAGTCTATTACAACGACATAAGCAAATGACAGTGGTTTGGACTAGGCAATGATACTAGTGTTGAAATGGCCAGGGTTGAAATGATTCTGGAGAATTTCCTGAGGAATTTTTGAGAGAGTAAAAGACAAATCAAGAACAACTCCAAAGATTTGGTACAAGCAACCCAAGTCTAGCTCTTGATGGTCACTGCACCATTTCTACCTATTCTTGACCCCTCCACACAGCAACAGGCATTGTTGAAATGTGAAGACAGTCTTTGTGTTGTTTAAGCCACCTCATCTGAGGAATGCTGGTATAGCAGCCTAACAAATTAATACACAGAGTCATCTGAATGATTATATTTAGCTCAGCAAGTGTGTGGAGCTGGTTGTAGATCTTGTTTGATTACTCAAATTCTTTTTCAGAGAGTAAAAGACAAATCAAGATCAATTCCAAAGATTTTGGTCCAAGCAACCCAAGTCTAGCTCTTGATGGTCACTGCACCATTTCTACCTATTCTTGACCCCTAGAGTGTACTATTTTCTCACACTGTCTCTCTCAGTCCATCAGTGGCTTCTGCTCTAAACAACATTCTGAGACAGCAATCCCCCTGCCTCTTCCCTGTGCCTCACTCTTGCCTTGCTCAGCTCCACCCATAGTTAACCCATCCTTACGGCAGCTGCCAGCTGCATGGGCAGGTCTGCTTAAAATATTGGTTTTGACACTTTAACAACAAAATTATTTTATTCTTCCAGGTTCCTATTTATTAAGCTATAGCAAGAAGGGTTCTAATGTTCACCCTGGAGCTTACTGTCATTTATTGAAGGAATCCTACTGCCACTTTCCTTCAATGGCAGTAATGTTTTGGGGTTTTCATGAATTTTTTAAAAACAAGCATTACAAGTCCAGTGCTGCTAAGACAACATCATTAGAAAAAGTCATCATGTAGCATTGAAGCTTTCTGGGATGTGACAAAATTACTAGTTTCTGATTCTGTGGAGTATAATCACAATTTTCCAGATCCATCTCAACCTTACAACAGTGATTTTTTCATTTTCAGCACATGCAGCAATTACTGGGGGAGGGTGGGTAGGAGTGAGGAGAGGAGATGCAGGCTCTTGGATACCATCCCCTAAAATTATAATTCACTATATTTGCATTGCAACCCAAGAACAACCTAGGAATATGGATTTCTAACAAATACATTCAATGATCCAGATGTAGTAATGCTCAGACCATGCTTCAAGAAACACAGCTTTGAGAAAACTGCAGCTGATGCCACACAGCACTGTGGCACTGAATGCTTAACTAGTAGAAAATGCCACCTACAGACAAGAACATAGCTGCATGCTCTGTGGTAAAGAATTGCTTGCTATTACTTTTGGCCATTAAGTGTTGTTTCTTCAGACATTTTTCTTTTCCACTGGAGATGTATTCCTGAATATTTTTCTATTGTCATTTTTACTCACAACAATATACAAGCTGAGCTTGAATACTTTTCTGCAACTTATGCTATAATCATTTAAATAAATACAACTACTTAAAAGAATGATGCTAGAGATTCTAAAACACCTGCCATTGCAGATCTCAAATCCTGCTAGGAACTCCTTCAAGAGGTTTGATATTGGATTTCCCTGCCTTATTTTTGTAAGTTGACAATACTGCATCTCAGGTAAAGGGGTTAAAATTAGAAGTGAACATCCGATAGAACACTCATCTCCAGGATATATAAAGAACTCAAAAAACTTATCACCAATAAAACTAACAACCCAATCAATAAATGGGCCAAAGAGCTGAACACAAACTTCACAGATGAAGATATACAATCAACAGACATATGAAAAAATGTTCAACATCTCTAGCAATCAGAGAAATGCAAATCAAAACTACACTAAGATTTCATCTCATGCCAGTCAGAATGGCAATTATCAAGAATACAAACAACAATAAGTGTTGGCGAGGTTGTGGGGAAAAAGGCACGCTCATACATTGCTGGTAGAACTGCAATTTGGTGCAACCAATCTGGAAAGCAGTATGGAGATTCCTTAGAAAACTTGGAACGGAACCACCATTTGAGCTTGCTATCCCTCTCCTCGGTCTATATCCAGAAGACTTAAAAACAGCATACTACCCTGATGCAGCCACTTCAATGTTTATAGCAACTTAATTCACAATAGCTAAACTGTGGAACCAACCTAGATGCCCTTCGATAGATGAATGGATAAAGAAGCTGTGGTATATATACACAATGGAATATTACTCAGCAATAAGAGAAAATAAAATTATGGCATTTGCAGGTAAATGGATGAGCTGGAGAATATCATGCTAAGTGAAGTAAGCCAATCTCAGAAAACCAAATGCCGAGTGTACTCATTGATAAGTGGATGCTGATCCATAATGTGGGGAAGGACATGGGAACAATAGAGGAACTCTGTTCACAAGAGTATAAGGGGGGAGGGGGCATGGGGACAATAAAGGTGGTGGAATATGATGGTCATCATAGCCCTAACTTTATGTATGACTGCATGTATGTTGTGAATCTATATCACTTACAACCAGAGAAATGAAATGTTATCTTCTAAAAAAAAATAAAAAAATAAATGAATAAAATAAAAGTCCATCAACAACTAAAACAAAATATTTAAAAAAAGAAAGAAAGAAAGAAAGCAAGTGAGGGGGACTGACCAGAAAAGTGCTCTGGGACAGTGAAATCTCTTTATTCCTAAGGACTGGCTCAAGTTATACTAGTATTTAGACATTTCCTGTCCTAACTTGTTAAGTAAAAGCTAATAATCCTTTCGAGCCCAAGGTTCTATATACTCCAGGATAAAATTCTGTTGCTTTCTGCATCCCTTTCACTTCATGTACAGCAGTGATGCTCAGCCTTGGCCATCTACTGGAATCACCTGTAGAGGTTTTAAAACTACTGCTGCACAGTTCTCTCTCTCACTCTCCCACTTGGGAGATTTAGGGTAATATTTTTGGATTAGGCCTGACCTTCAGCTTCCACCCCCTACCACACACACACCAGGGATTGAGCCCAGGGGTGCTTAACCACTGATCCACATTCCCAGCCTTTTTTTATTTTTTATTTTGAGACGCAGTCTTGCTAAATTACTTGGAGCCTCACTAAGTTACAGAGGCTAGCTTTGAACTTGCAATCCTCCTGAGCTGTTGAACTTTCAGGATTTTTAAAAGCTCCTCAATTATTCAAGTGAATGGATAAGATTACAAACCATAGCTCTATTTGGACCTCTTACTCCACTTGCAGCTCACCATTATTTCATATTTTCTGAATCCAGATCTCTCGAGGTCTCCTAGTTTCCTTTTTTTTTCGCTCTCTCTCAAATCAACATTTCCTTTTCTTAAGCATTTTCTCTTATTGATTTGATACTTTTCCACCAAGTTTTCACTGGTGATATCTATTGTTAATTATTAGTCCCTCCTATATTTTCACAGTCTTCCTTTTTAATCTCAGTTGTCTTTTATGCTTATGTTTTTGACAACTTCTAGTCTAACTGTAGTCATTTAAATATTTGCCTATTATTTTACCATCATTTTTATTTTAATTTTAATGATGTTTGAGTACCTTGCATATTACCTCATAACTTTTTCTCTAAAACTTCATTTGCAATTTAATGACTTTCTTCCAAATCTCTCCTAATTACTATTATTTTCAAGTTCCCTAGTCTCATATTTTTCTGACTTTTTCCCCTGTGGACTGTAAAAATAGGAAGCCTAAATTTTTTTTTTCTTTTGGTACTGGAGATCGAACTCAGGGGTACTCGACCACTGAGCCACATCCCCAGCCCTATTTTGTGTTTTATGTAGAGACAGGGTTTCACTGACTTGCTTAGCACCTCACCATTGCTGAGGCTGGCTTTGAACTTGGGATTCTCCTGTCTCAGCCTCCCTAAGTGCTGGGATTATAGGTTTGTGCCACCGTGCCCAGATGTGGAAGCCTACATTGATGTGTGTGGAATGGAGTGTTTTTCCTCCTATAGACCTTCTGTTTATTCCCAAAGTAACTTGGGTGTTTTCACGCATCAATTAAAAAATGGACTGCTGTGCTTTCTAATATCTCATGGCATTCAAAGCTTACATGAAGAGCTACATATTTTAAAACCCCTTACATATGACACAGGAAGAACCACTGATTGTGGGGGAGAAAATATCAGCCTTCTAACTCAAGCCGTAGGGCCTGTGGGGAGAAGTAGGGGTTGGGGTGGGGTGACTTAAGCCTCAGCTTCACCTTGGTGAGGAACGAGGTAGGATAAAAGGAGAAAAGAATATTTAAGAGGATATTTAGAGGTAGATCTTAAACAAGGGAGCTTGTATCACATGTGATTAGCATATGTATTCCTATGTTGAGATTATATCTGTGACATTTGTGATGGAGTCCTCAGGGGACCTGCTAGGCTGTGGGTTTGCCCAGCTTTTATCTCTGGTTAGGGAAATGTTTCCCAGTGGGCTCAGCTGCATTGAGTTGGGAAGCCGCATTAATTTGTCAAGACTTACATTTGACCAGCTGACACCAGATAGATTTTAGAAACAATGAATATGAGAAGAGAAGCTGGTTTCTCCTCCAGACTATAGGTTTGGGTTCCATAAGTAAAGCTTTCTGGAACTGGGGAGAAGGTGGAGGTTCTATAGATCTTGACCCATCACTCAAAAAGAACTTAGGAGGCTATTCTGCGGGAGGGTAGATATCATGAGCCCAATGTTCTCTCTTATTCAGTCCCGAAGGTCAAAGCTCTAACTGTGGACATGTTTTTCTTGCACAGAGATACTATGGAATTGCATGTCATAGTTCTTGAAGAAAAATATTCTGTATCATTGACCTTACTTTATATTTGAGATCAGACTTATTGAGACATTTATATACCAGCCATGGGTCGAACTGAAGTATATTGATTCTCTCAGCTAAACATTCACAAATTTTATTATTTCCATTGTTTTTGAAAGGGAGAAACAGGTTCACAAGGAAGTTACACAATCTCTCCAGGATCATGTGGCTCTATTTTCACAGTCAACACTCCTAGGAGCTTGATAGCAAATTCAAGTTTTATTTCTTTGAAGATGTCTGTTTGTCACACTACATAATAAAGGATGTTTGCATGGGTTACAGAATTCTGATAATTTGTTTTCCAGTACACATTATTTCATTGGCCCATTGTCTCTGGTGAAATTTCAACCCTCATTTTTTTATCATTAGACATATACACAAACCGTACTTAATTGTTTTATCTTTATCTTTAGTTTTCTGCATTTGAGTAAAATTATCTCTACTATTCGTTCATTTATAATTTATTCTGCTTGGGCCTTGCTGATCTTCATAGATCTGTAAGTTGATTTTTTTTCAACAAATTTGAAATATTTTGGCCATTATATCTTTACATATCTTTTGTGCCAGATTATTTTCTCTTCCCTCTCTGGAAGATCATTAATTCATATAGTAGATATCTTGATATTCTACCAGTCACTGAATCACTATTTACTCTTTTTCCTCAAGCTTATGTCTCTCTGTTTTTCTGATCTGATCATTTCTATTGATCTGTCTTCAAAATCAATAACCCTTTCTCCTACTTAGATACACTAATTTCTATGTATTTGTCTTAAAAATCACGTAAACTTTCTCCTGCCATCTCCAATTGTCAAGCCCGCTCAGTGAATATTTTTATTGCAAAGTGTGTATGTTCTTTAATTTCCACATTCCTAAAATGTCTATTTTTCTTCTCATACTCCCATCTGTTCACTCTCCAAGGTAATTTTTTCCTTAAGCCCTTAAACATATGTTTAATAGTTTCTTAAAGTCCTTATTTGCTGATTCTAATATCTGGTTCATCTCAGAGTATATTTCTATTGGCTATTTTTCTTGATAATGGGTATTTTTATTCTGCTTCTTTGAATGTGTAGTAACATTTTACCATACTTACTACATAATACGTTTTGTAGTCTGGATAATGGTATTGTATGGTGTGCTAAGCTTTTTTCCAGTCATTCAGTTAAATTACTGGAAGATTCTACTGAATTTTTTAGGTTTGGTCTCATTTGCATTAGGGCTGGCATTTTTCACGTAAACTTGGCTGTGACAGTGTGGTTCTTACTCCTAGGCCATTGCCTTTCTGGGGATTGAGGTACTCAGCAAATATTCTTCACCTGTGTTGGCCTGGAACACATCATCTAGCACTGGACTACCTATATATACTATCATCTTTCGGCTCTCAGCCTTGCAGAACAGGATTCTGCTGGGCCTCAGAGTCTCTCCCCCAATATGCATAGCCCAGCTCAGGCCAGGACTCCATGAAGCATCTACACATAGACCCATGGACTCCACTGTTCTCTCCCCAGTATAGATTCTCCTTCGCTGTATCCTGTCGTGAAATTTTCAGGCACTTAGCAGCCCAGAACTTGGATTTCTGACTCTTTAGCTCAGCAAAACACTAAGCTTATCTTATCTTCACTTCCCTTCTGTGCAGCAGGTGAGAACCTCCATAGAAGGCAGGGTTGACTGGAAAGCTTGCAAACGTGATCACAACCTTCTGTTGCTTATATTTTAATGCTTTAAAAAGTTACTTTATATATGTTGACAAATTTCGGAGTTGTTTTATTTATTTTTTGAAGTTGCTCTTATTGGAATATTTCCAGTATGTTACTATGGATAGAAGCAGAAGCCAAACAATATGCTTGCTTTTCTGATGATTTTAAATATTTATTTGCCAGATTTTGTGAAGTCCTTCTAAATATGCATGTTTTAGATCTTTCATCTCTTTGGCTATCAGAGAAAGACATTCTGAAAGAGTCAAAATTATGTGACTAGAAAACTCACATTTATTGATGCTCAGGGTTCATTACTGAGTCTATTTATTCATTTCTTCAACAAGTATTTACTGAACACTTACTAGGTGTTGCCTATTCTGTTAGCGGTATGTTTCCCTCAGTGGCTTTAACTGATTTATTTTGACACATCTATTAATAGATCATATATAAATAGATCATATACTATTCAGACAAATGAACTCTGATGTTGTTTTAAAATTTTTATTTGTTCTTCCATTAAAGAGAATATGCAAGGGAGGCAGGCAGACTGAGTGTTATGATTAAAGATATTATGTAGAAAGATCAATGTCAGCTTGCATCTCAGAGGAGAATTTTGAGACACATTTATAAATTTGGGGACCCAAACAAAATTGAGTGATACAAATAATATCATTACCTTATCATTCTCCCTCATATTACCCTAATTTAATCCTCTATGTAGTGCTTAAGGATAACTGATTTTTTTTACTTGCTTATAATATGTCTCCCTCCATTAAAATACTAACTCTGTGACAGGAAGAACTTTGTGCTGTTAACTTCTCTATTTTTAGCATTAGAATAGTGCCAAGGACATAGAAGGCAGGCAGTAAACATTGGTTCAAGAAATGAATGAATAACTGAATGTCTTCCTGTCATAGAAAATAGAACATAAGCAGTACCAAGCATGTACAATATAGTCTTATTATCACCAGATAGAAGCAACTTATAGATCACTTGCTTCAAGAATGAATTACTATTTAAAAGAAGAGCACATACTCTAAAACCTGTATTATCTGGACATGGAGTAGCTTTTGCCAACATCAAACTGCTGTGTGATTAATAACCCTATACTCCATGGCATCACGCTTAAAATCAATGGTTTAGGGCTGGGAATTTGGCTTGGTGATAGAGCACCTGCTCAGCATACATGAGTTCCTGAATTCAATCTCCAGAACCACAGAAAATCTACTACCACCACCAACAAAAAATGAAACGAAACCAACCAACCAACCAACCAACCAAAAACACTGGATCAGGAGCTGGACTTCTTTGATTCTCAATCTTGGTTATGACATTTACTAGCTGTATTCCTTGGGAAAATTATTTAAACCCTTTGTAACTCAATATTATATAATAATAATAGTGTTTACTTCACAGGCTGTGTTGGGGATCTAATAAGCAAATATATGTGAAATTTTTAGAAGAGTGTTTCACATATAGCAAGCATTCACCCTCTTCCTCCTCAGGACCATTATTAGTTCAAGTTAACTCTTTTAGTTTCATTGATGTATACTTGGCAATCATCTTATCTTGAAGGTAATACTAGCAAACCTGATTGCTTCTTCCAAGAGATGGAATTATTGTTGATGCTAGATCTCTCTTGCATCTGTTTTGGATTTTTGAGTGATGAGGTATGGGATAGATTAAGCACCTTTAATTTTCCTTTAATAGTGCCTAAACTCAAGATTTGAACTCAACCCTCTATAGATAGAAGAGAGAGATTATTTCATGCAAGCTTATGTCTTTGTCATGCCTTTTGAGTTTTTTCTTGAGGATGTGGATCCTGTCCTCATCTAAATGATGATTGGAAAATGGATCGCAGCATTTAACTATACACAAGTCACGACCAGAATAGCTATATTCCAGATGGCTATATCAAGGGATATAAAGAAACTCTCTGCTTCTAATAAAGCTCAAACAAAGATTGTCTGAAGGAAAAGCTGTACATCCATTAGTTTAGTGCATCCTTTCTGAAGTCCATCCCTGGGTAACCCTGCTTAGTAGAGACCTATAAATCCATACCATATCATATTAATCCCAGTTATTTGCCTTTAATGAGTTATGCTTTCACATTTATGCTAGTGTCTGACATTGATGAAAGAGAAAGTTTTCTTATAAAATTCACAGTAGTGTTTATTGTAAAGATGTTAATGAGGTTATAATTCAATATCATTATAGTGTCTTCTTTAATGGAAGCCCACTGGTGAATTTTCTTTCTGGCCCTAGAACCAGAAATTGTTGTGCTTCTTCTTTATAGCTAGTTCCTATTGTCTTTTGGGCACTGTGAATTTCATAATTAAAATGCAGCATTCTTCTTTACATTGGCTATTACAAGCTTAGCGTTAGAACTTGTGGCCGACTTCAAGAAATTCATAGGATCTTATGTCTCACACTGTGTGCAGCACAATCTTTATTATATTCATCATTGGTTTGATATCCTTTTTGCTAGCATTTTTCCTTTGTCCCACATTCTTCATCCATTTATACTTAAAATCATTTCATCTCCCTTTATTGCTACACCTTTATTGTATGTATTTACATATAACAAAGTGGAACACACTAAGTATTAAAAATCACACCATCAACTGAGAATTTCTTTTCTCTCTATGCATGGAGTAAATGTGCGGCTTGATAAATTCAAGTCACTCTCAAGCCATTAATATGAGTCATTTTCTCATAAAGGATATCTACTATGGGGAAATCTACATATTTTTATAGGAAACAATCATTGCCCTGTCTAAAGCACACTGCATACAGCACAAATGCATATTGTTCACATGGAAACAAGACTATAACTCATAGCTAGCTAGCTGTGGGCTTGATTCTGATAGTGTAAAGTCTGAGATGGAGAATAGCTCATACCCGATGACTTTTTCTATTAAACCATATGAGACTGCCACTAATTAATAATTCCTTACCTAAAAAAAATAGTGATTTTTTATGGTCCAACAATACAGATTCAAACCATGGAGATTACATTGACCTTATAGAACCACGTCAGAGAATGAACTTTCTAATTGAGTTGGCCCTGGAAAGGATTTAAATTATGCCTAGATTTTTTAAAATTTTCTGTTAGAAGAGACATATTTTTATCCCACTTTTATTTATTTATTTTTGTAAGAGATAACATCAATAATATAAAGTGCATCTGATGATTTTAATAAAATTATGAACAGCTACTAATCCAGAGCATTTATTCTGAAACAAATTCACAAGGCAGGGTATCCCTGGATGGAGCTCAGACCTTATACTCAAGAACTAGCTTTTTATCCGTGCTCGGTCACTTATTGTTTTAGTTTGTCTGGGAAACTTATTCAACAATTATTCATTTGGTCATGTATTAACAATTCTACCACAACATGTTACTTACTTTGCTTACTCCCTTGGATAGACTTTTAGATGGCAATGGGAAATAAACTAATAGTTGGAAAACATGACATTACTTTCAAAGTACTTCGGAAATTCCCAGTTGGGTAGGAATTTAATTGATCTAAGGTTTTCTAACCAAAACTAGCTGAGAATATGTAAAACAATAAAACTATTATAATTTTTTTTGCATCTTTCACTATTATTATTATATTAACAATAAGAATGAAGCTCACTTGGCATAATGCTCCCCAATCAAAGGGGATTTAGATCCTCAGGGATCCTGTGTGATGTAAAGAGCAAATGGACCAGTGTGGCATTCCAAGTTTGAGCAATGGTGAAAATGTTCTTTTTAGAGTACCAAAATGTTCTTTTTAGAGTACCAGCGTTATTAGAAGCACTTCCTCCAGAATCCTTTGGCAATGCAGTGACTCTTAAATTTCTGAAGGATTCTGAGTCACAAAGGAAGGAAAGTTGTAATTCTGTCTTGAACAACTATAGAAGTAAAATTTGTCATTTCTTCTTACTCTAGAACAATAAAAAGAGGGGTTTGAAAAAGGTCTTCTTTTTCCAAGAAAGGAGTAATTTCATATATGATGTAAGCATATGACAGGGCTTTACAACATATTGTGAAGAGAGTCCACATATTGTGCATCCTCCCTTATGTCTCCCAACTAGAAAGGCCAGCATACAATTACAACTTGAATGCATGTAAATGATTAGGAGTCAAACTGTTATTTTAAAAATGCACCCCTTTTTTCTCAATTTAACCAGAAAAGCAAACACATACACAAAAGAAATCAATATTAATTTGCATAAAATAAATGTGAGGCCTTATGTTAGGTCTTACATGTGTTTTCCCATTAGGCCTTTACAGAGGAAATAAAAGCAAAGAAGAAAAAGACTGAAATCCATGAGGTGGTCAGGTTAATTCAAAATGAAACACTATAAATTAGATGTCCGGGAAGTTAACATCCTCTAACTAAAGGGATTTCTCTGACCTCCTTAGAGATACTTCCAAATGACTAGCAAATGTATCCCACCCTCTGCTAAAAATGATGTTATAATAAAGAAGTGTAGTAGGGAAAAACACTATGATCTCTTTTTAAAGCTTAAATCCTAGGAAGTTGGCATGAATATTCATGAAGCATTTTTAAAGGAACTGAATCATATACCATGTGGCAAATGTGTACTAGTATAAAAGGGCTATAAGCTTTGGATGAAGTAATATGAGTAAAGATCTTATAGTTATTTAAACTGTGGTGGGAGAATATTTGGAATGTTAGAACAATGGCTGAAGGCATTTCAAGAAATGCAGGAGCAGCCAGGCATGGTGGCACATGCTGTAATCCCAGTGATTCAGGAGGCTGAGGCAGGAGGATTGCAAGTTTGAGGTCAGCTTCAGCAATTTATCGAGGCCCTCAGCAGCTTAGTGAGACCCTGTCTCAAAACAAAAATAAAAAATAAAAAAGGGCTGGGGATATAGCTCAGTGATTAAGTAACCCTGATTCAGTCCTCAATAAAACAAATTAAAAAACCTGGAGGAACAAGATAAAGGGCACAAAGATGTCACCAGTCTGTTACAATGATAAATGATCCTTATTAGCATAGAGTTCTTTTCCTTCTACACACATAGCATAGAATGACACTGAAAGCATGTAGCTTCTTTTACTATAGAATGTAAAACTGTAAAGAAGTACATTGTCTGTGTCAGCTATTTTCCTGCTGTGACCAAAAGACATGGCCAGAACAGTTTTAGAGGAGGAAAAGTTTATTTGGGGCTCACAATTTCAGAGGTCTCAGTCCATAGATGGCTGACTCCTTTGTTCTGAATCAAAGATGAGGCAGAACATCATGGCAGAAAGGTGTGGAGGAGAAGAATGTGGCCACCAGGAAGCAGAGAGTTTTCTGCTGGACAGGAACTAAATATAAACCTCTAAGGTATGCCCCCAGTGACCCACCTCCTCCAGCCACACCTTACCCATCTACAGTTATCACCCAGTTAATCTATTTAAGTGGATTAAGGCCCTGATGTTAAGACTCTCATAACTTAATCATTTCACTTCTAATCTTTCTTGCACTGTCTTACTTATGAGCTTTTGGGGGATGCCTCATATAAACCGTAATATACAACAAATACATATAATTACAAAAATAAAATTTACTACTTGGAATTCTTGAATTGCATTTAATATGTAATATTTTTCTTAAATTGGTTCAGTTAGTAATAGGCATTTTAGTAGGTTCCACACTAATAATATAATAACATAGATCCTTGTATTTTGAATGTATTTTTGTGTGTGTGTGCAATAAATGGTAAAACCTTCCCAAGATGAATCTGTTGTCACGGCTTTCTTTTCCCATTGCTATTCTCCTTGGTTTATTTCCCTTTTTATTGCTCATTGCTTTTAGAAGAAATAAATATTAATGAGTTCCACAATGTAGTTTGTACTCCTCTGTTAACACTGGAGAGAGTAGCTAGTCCCTATTGAGCAATCATCAGCAAGGCAGAGAACAGCCAGCCCCAGCCACAAACCATTTCTTTTACATCCTTAGATAGCAGGAATGTGCCTCAGAAAAAATGCTATTCATTCACCAGTGCACATCCCTGAGTGCTAGTTTCAAAATTCCTTCTGGTGCTATCATTCATCTACAACAGACTTGATGAAATAAGTGCTTAAGGGTTACAAAAAGCACACATACTGCAGACACTTGATAGCGTCAGGTTAGGTGACATTTTATCTCCCATCTTTCTTGCATTAATGGAAGGTCCTGTACTAATGGCTATGGCTCCTTTCCATCTCTGGTTACAGGGATGAAGTAAACTGAAACAAAGTCCTTGCTCCCTAAAATTCTCAGCTTAAACACTAGCAAAGTAGACCAGGTTTCTAAAGATTTATAGCTCAGGGACTGAAAACTAAATCCAAGGAGTATAAATAAGACCAATATTACAACTGAAAGTTCAACTTTATTCTGGAAATACATAGTAACTTTCCAATCTCTGCTTTCTTCCCAGTCTAATCTCTGTAACTATAGGAAACAGGGCTTTTCAGAACATATACTCCTGTGTTCTGTTTCTCACCTTCAAGTAGCAACTCTCTTTGGCTCAAGTAAAGCCCAAAATCTATGTTAGTATAAGAGCAGATTTGTTTAGAAGCTTCTGAATCTTAAAATTCAGGACCTTTCACATGTATAGGCTCTTTCTGAGGATCTGGTAGAAAACTTGGTCAGTAGTGACCAGTTTTATACATGAAATTTTGCAATCTTCTTCTTTTTTTATTGAATAATTAGTATTCATTAAGAATTGCATAAGCCTTTGTGCACAGACTTGGGCTCCTCTATTTCAGTCCCTCCTAAAGATTTTGGAAAGAGGTCTTATTATCTCTATGGCAAAATCAATACCTGGTTATAATCAATCAAGACACTTATAAAAAATATTCCTATGCAGATTTTCTTCAGAATCACAACCTCAATGGGATTTCCGCATTTTCTTAAAGCATTCAGGTGATTATCAAAATTATATATCATGGATGGATATGAGCTTTAAAGACAGATAATTCATCTGATGAATAAGGGTAAAAGTTCTTTATGAAGACTAGACTGGTGTAGTGCATAGTCAGAGCTTAACTGGAGAGCCCTAAACTGGATGTCCACAAAAGTATCCCCATGTGAGCCTTGGGAAGGGTCAATTCTGAACGCCAAGTAAATCAAGCTGTAAATACAAAGTTATTAGATGTACGCTGCCTGATGACAGCAATTAAGGCTGTGTTTTAAAAACATTGTATCTTCAACATACAAATCTCTGATGTAACCTAACAGTTGTTCAATTAGTTTGGTGAGTGAATAAAAGACCAAGTGGTATACAATTTGCAATACTTTATCAGACTCTGATGTGCTAATGAGTAACAGAACAGACACAGAACAAATTCAACATGAAATCCTTGATTTCCAACTCTTTGTTCCCTGCATGTATATGTTCTTTTTGAATCAACCAAATAATTAACATGCTGCCTTAATAAATGAAATAAACATATCATCATCATTAATGTTATTACTATTATTTTTATAGTGGGCCTTTGGGATTTAAGTAAAGGTAGAAGTAGTTCATTAGACTTCACAGTGTTAGAAATATCTCATGCTTTCTAGCCCCGTAATATCTCAATATATCATAAAATTTTTATTCAACATGCTTCATCCTGATTAGCTTAATATCACCCATACGTTTTGCTAACATATCATCTATGCTTTGCCTAGACACCAATGTATACAAGAATTTTATGTTCTCTAGGTAACAGTTCCTTTGTCAAAACCATGTATCCTTTCCAAAACAGCCAAAGACTAGGATGACAGAGTGGGAGATAAGTGTGCATACTCACGAATTTTTTGTTGCTTCTATCCTTTAATTTTAAAAGTGTGCAATCACTTTCATGCAACATTGAACAATATCAATTTGCACTTAATTGGAAACAACCCAGTTTTTATTGAGTTTTATGTTTGAAAAGATTATCCTTCATTCTAATGATAGGATAGAAAATTATTATCCAAGAAAATTCTCTATCAGATGCCATTTAATTGATTCAATCATTCATTCACTTGGATATTTCTGACATTGTACACATATGTGGCTTAAGTTAATATTATTTCCTTGATAAAATAAAAATTTCATCTGTGCTTTGTATGTAATGATGGCATTATTACTGGGAAATACAATGTGTTACCTGCTCGTCTGTTTATATTTGTCAGTAGTGGTGAATGTTTAAATTATATAGTCTGATCACAGTAAACATTTGTAATGCAGTTGATTGGTCTTATAGATGTTGTTCATAATTAAATCAGAATGGTTCTCTGTAATAAGCTTCAGCTCTGACATTTTAAAACCCCATTGCTAGCCTTCTTCATTTGCTATTAGATCATCTATGTATAAAAAAATGACTAATATTTGTCCCTTATGTAGTACTTTTATTGAACTGATTCAATTTTATCCAGTCCCTTTCATTTTATATATTACATTAGAATATATACAAATATGCATCATGTATCAGTAATTGATTCTAACATATAATTATACAATTATATATTAATAATTATTAACCTAAAATATGTACATTTGCTCTATATTTACTCTTAAATTTTTTACCTGCTCAATGACTTAATAAGATATAGCCTGTTCAGTGCCTCACCCTGTTCCTAAACAGTATAGCCCTTATTGTTTCTTCCTGCCTTATATTATTGTTCATCAACTAATTGCATATTATGGTTATTAGTACTGTTCATACATATTGATGCTTATTTAGGCTGCCAAGGTGTTTCCTAAATTCTTTGCTCATCTGGACTCCTGCTCTTGCTTGGTTCACTCTCCTGCTTCCTCAACATCATCCTGTAGCAGATCTTCCCAGTTGGGCATACTAGTAATAACCTCTCTTTTGCCTTTGTCTTAATTTTGCTCATACATTTGAATGTTATGTAGCTGAGTGAATAACTTTAAGTTGGCAGTTATTTTCCTCTCAATACTTTAAATATATCACTTGTACTATTTTGCTTGTTTTTTTCATCTGCTGAGAATTTAACTGTTAATTTCCTTGTAATTAAGCTTTTCCTTTTCTTTATTCCTTTTAAAATACCTTTATAACTGATGAAGTGAAATCTCACTAGATTGTACCTAGGTGTGGATGTGGATATGTTACTATTGCTTGTCTTGATTCTGTACATTCTTGTCTTATCCCGTGAATCATTCTGCATTTTCTTGTTCAATTCTGCATGACTGTCATCTTCATTTTCATTTTCAACTTCTATTCTGTGTTGCATATTGAATAATTTCTTTACTTTGGTCTTCAACTTACTAACAATAATAATTTAGCTCCATCTGCCTGACCTATCCATTTGTTAAATCTCAAATAAATATATTTTTCAGTCTTGTAACTTCTATGTCATTTTTTTAAAAATCTGTCTTTTTCATCATGACTCATTTTTTTTTGTTTTACATTTTCTCTTCTCTTTTAATAACATTTTATCATATGTATTTTATGGTCCTTACCCACTATTTATATATTTCCAGTCTTGAGTGTCTAATCTTACTGATTACTAGCCATTTTAAATCCTGTTTCCCATATTTTTCCTCATAAAATTTATAATTTTGGATGGTACAGTTTAGCAGGGGAAATCCTATGATTAAGGTGTTGCCCTTTGGATGGGCCTCTGTTTTTCCTAGTTTCAAGGAGTACCATTGGCCTGATACCATTTCTTGTATTAATTTCTCAGCTTCCTGGATTTTGCATTCATGGAAATAGACATAAATTTGAAACTAGAACTAGTGTGAGAACAGGCCAATATCTGTCATTCTTTAGAGAAGCTCATTTTCCACTGGCCTGAGGTTGAGGCTGACCTGTTTCACTGTCATTGCCCTGAAAGGGGAAGTTGAGTCTCTGCTCCTCTGATCTGCTATAACCTTTTTTAGGTTGATGAAGTAATGCAGTATTTCCACTGGTACTCTGTATTGCTGACTAAACACTCTATGTCATGCTCTGTATCACACACCCTGGTAATATATAATCCAGATCCTATACCATCCCCACCCAAGGGTACCAGAAAAAGCTTCAGCTTGATCTTACTGGTTTGTTCTGGGAATCAATTAATCAAGAACTCAGTCTGCCCCTAAAAGGTTTTATAACAACATTGTATGTTGGTTTTCAGTTAATCTAGTCTGCCATATGGCTGAAAGCAGAATGGAAGAGTCATTTGGAAATAGGTATGCTCAGGCAAATAAAAAAAAATTAAGTAGTGTGTATAAGAGTAGTAAGGCCAAGCAGAAATGAAAATCAGGATTCCTGATTTCTGTTTGGGGATTCTTTTGAAAGTAACATTACAATGAAAATTCAAAAGATTTTTAAGTGATCTAATATAATTAGAAAAGAAAAAAGATCAAAAATCTTCTCTTAAGTTATTGTCTAAACTGGTAAAAGTGCATTAATCTTGACTCTTGTCATTTATCTGACAACTGGATCATGTGTCCTCTATTTAAATTTACAGGTATGCATAGTTCTTTGGGTGAGAGTTAGGGTGAGTATGAATATGGCCTCATGGTTAGAGAATATTTTAAAAGGAAAGGGGTATCATTGAAACATTTGAGAGAGAATTTTCAGACGGATTTTTAAAAATTGTACCATTTTATAAGGAGACAGTACATACGTCAAAAAAAATAATAATTTTTAAGCCCCTAAGCCAGTGCTGGGAACTGAATTGGAGCAGGCTGTGTTCCATGCTTTTGTGGTTATGTCAGGGTATATCATGGTGTTGTATATAACTAAAAAGAATTTTTAAAAACCCCAAAAGGGGGGCGTATTAGCACAATTTTCATGTTCAGCTGCCTTCTGAGCTCCTTCATTACATTTTCCTTTTATTGCCTTTTTGGGTGAAAACTTCCTGAAATCTCATCAGTACATTCTTCCTTCAGTAAAATGTCTAAGTTTCCTGTAGGTAGAACACTAAATATCTTAATCTAATTCCCAGCAAGTGAGTTTTTATTAGCTTTTATCCCAGTGGCTAAAACCTCTTGGCATTTTACTTTCCATTTTGTATTCCACTGATCACAGAGAAACGTCAGAGGGTAACAGCTCTTCTCTGCTACAAGATATCCAGAGTACTGACTGATAGGATGGCTCTGATTCCTTCAGGGATTTCCTAAGTTTTAATTATTCTATAATAATATTGTAATGGTACCTACTATATTATAAATGTATCTCATTGCATCTATACTATAGACTCTATTTTCAGAATGTAACCATTATGTGTTTTTGTTCCTTTTTAATTTACCAAATTAAAATTAGCTAAGCACAAAATCAAATACTAAGAAATATGATAAATTATGAAAACTATCATACCTAATTTCTCTCAACAAGTGTTCATATCCAAACTTTGTACCTATTTGCATAATTATAGCATAGTGAAAGTTTTAGAAGTCAGTACTTAGAAATGTTTTTATGTTTTTTCTGTAATTTACATCTACATAGTGATGTTATAGAAAGTCAGCAAACATGAAATCACTTATATTTCATGGGGCAGTTTTGATATATTTCTTGTAATGTAAAGTAAAGTAATGTAGATAGTAAAACCACTATCTTTGATTGCTGGTTTAACAACCAGGGAACCTGTGGAGACTCTTTCCCAAACCTGTAATTCTCTGATACAGGTCTCTGATGGAAATGTCATGTAAAATACTCTCACCTACTTGTTATTTCAAAAGTGATGGATAGGAAAGGTGCAGCACTAGACTTGGACGTACTCTGATACTTACTTTCTGAAATAACAGGGAAATAGCACCATAAGCATAGCCCTTCTTTTCTTTAAAAAAAATAAGTTTTGAATAAGGTGGGCTGATTTGTGGAAACTATAAGAATATAATTGTAATGAGTTTGCATTCTACTTAGGCATGGCGTGACTATTTCTTATTTCTCTGCAGAACATGGGAAAGCCTGAGTTCTTTATTTACCCTTCTATTTGTCCATTCACAGTTCATATGCTCTTCCTTCCATCTAACTTTGTTTACATTGATCCTCCAATCTTTTTCCTGCTGGTGTATCTCATTCTATGTCACCAAATAGGTTCATTTTTTGGATTGCTTTTCTTAACTCCAATCCCACTAACCTTTTCCAGATTTTAGTGTGGAATATTTGATGAGATTTCTACAGAGGAATGTTCTGGTTTAAGGTCCCTATAATATAAATCACTTCAAGTTTCAAAGTGTCTTTCAATCAATACTTTTAGTTTCTCTTATTTAAAACCATGTTCAATCTGAACCAAAAGGAAGAATTTTTTTAGTTTTTCTGACTAAAATCTACTTTAATGTCACTCTCATTCCATGTGTCCAATGATCAGCAATATTTTCACTAGTTTTCTAGGATAGCCTACTCTTGGGCTAGGTCTCTTTTCATAATATTCTGATAAGGGTGGATTTTACACCAACAAAATATAATTAATTTAATCACAATATTAATTATTATAATTAAATATTAATAATATTTGGCAATATTATTAATATTTAATTATTAATATAATTTCATACCAGTTGGACATTCTTCACAGCCTACTAGAATCCTGATTGACTGGCTCAACACAAACTGTCAAGGGTTTTACTATTAACTCTTCTCAGTGAAAACCATGTCCAGCCTTTGCTCTAGACTGATGCAATAGACCTTTTGCTCACCTGAATATTGCGGGGAAAGTTGTTAGGATTGCAAGGGTTGTTGACAGTTAAGCGGCAGTATGTAAATAAAAGATAGGCTCTGCCAACATCAAATGAATACAGTTTTCCTATAGTCTATAAATACTGTCACCAACTTAACCGATATTCTCATATAATTCAACTGACACAAATAGCATACCAAGTTGTGAATATTATACTAAATACTTTGTATTTTAATCATATAAATATTTTGATTTTCTGGAAATTAAGATATTAACTCCAAGCAGGAGTTTTTTTTCTTTTTTTCATATTGCTTTTGCCAGTGTTGTAAGAGTCATTTAATATAGTGCATATACCAATGAATAAAATGATTAATATGGATGGGGTCCTTACGGTGAGATGGTTGTTACCATTCCCTTGTGTAAGGTGATCTGCCAAGAAAATAAAGTTTGTATTACTTTCTTTCCTTTTTATTTGTATCAAGAAGTTTATTTTTAGCCAGGCAGGGTGATGCATGCCTGTAATCCCAGCACTCTGGGAAGCTGAGGCAGGAGAATCGCGAGTTCAAAGCCAGCCTCAGCAACAGCAAGGCGCTAAGCAACTCAGTGAGACCCTGTCTCTACATAATAGGGCTGGGAATGTGGCTCAGTGGTTGAGTACCCCTGAGTTCAATCCCCAGTACCAAAAAAAAAAAAAAAAAAGCAGCAGCAGCTTATTTTTGAGTTAATATGTTTTATTTTGAACTAAGGTATGGTTACATGTGAAAACAAGCCATGTATAGAACAGTATGAGTGTGCAAAAAGAACAGCATAGACTTTGTTCTTCAAAATAAGCACAATTTGATGGCTCTTGGAATTGGTCCTGGTTACACAGTCAAGATTCCTTTAAATTTGTGTATTCATATCAGGATTGGTCAGGGGAGCTGATTTGAGAGGCTTCTCTCTATATATACATGAGCTTTTAGTCTTTCGTATTTATTGAAGGAAGAGCTCCTATGAAAAACTTTCACAGCTTACAGGCTAATTTTACTCCATTCAGTATGCATTGCCCCTGGGATGCTAGTCTATCAGTCTATCAGTTTCCTGTTGAAAAATGTTAAGAGCCACTGGGGGGAAAGGCTACATTCTGAAAAGGAAAGCTGCCGAGGAGAATCAACTATTTCTTGCAAAGACTTATCAGTGTTCTTAATAATATAATATGAATGGACACAAATTCCTAAATTACTCATGTTACACATTTACGTTATAAATATTAATTTTAGTTAAAGCAATTACTTCCCTATCTATTGACTTTTGCTTTGACATTTGCTTTAGCCTAACAGATACATCTTAATAATTATATTGTGTGTGTATGTGTGTTCATGTTTCTTTCTCTGACTTTTATTTCTGGTGCTCTGCAGTGGTTTGCCAGGGATATGAGAGTACTCTGAAAAAAACATGTTTTAAAAAATATCCAGTTGCAATTCCAAATTCTCAAGGACCTTTTGAAAGTAATAACCTACTAGACATAATTGACATTCAGAAACTAAAATCTGATCCACCTCCAGCAATGAAATTATACTACTCTGAGAAGACTGCTATCATAAATCTACCTAAGAGTGTTAAAAATACAGCCATTAAACTGGCCAAGAAAATATTAATGTACTAACATTACATGTTTTATGCTACTTTCTTACAACCTCAAGATACATTAGTAGTAAAATGTATCCCTAGGCTAGATTCTTAAATGAGTTGACATGCTGTGTAAAATTAGTGGATATAGAACAATTAAATTTTGGATGTTGCAAATGCAAAACTTCAGTGCTTACTTCCATGAGTTACTGGTCACGGCTGTCACTTCTTTTTGCAGGGGTGAAGAAGGGCCATCCTCTAGGTTTTTAAAACATCCATTTCTCTTTGTTCTTTCCCATCTTTTCTGATCAAATATATCTTGCTTAGATTTCTTCCCTGAATAGTTTTCTTTTTATTTTTCATTTGTTGGTATCAACTAAGATCTTTATCTCTATTCTAAACCTTTTCCAACCAACTCACTCTCTAGGAAATTCTATCTTGTCCTTGTCATACAACATGCTTGTGTTTAAAGATGAATGCTTTATCTTTGCTTTTCTCTGGTGTTGTGTCTCAGAACAGACTGTTCTCTTTGCCTGGAATAAACTCCCTGTTGTATTCCTCATTCACTTATCTGTAAGCAGTGTGTCCACCAACACCTGGCTCACATGGCACCTCTTCTTTAGAGGGGTCTGTTTCTGTGATCCCCCAAGAGTCATTATAAAACTCAGTGTTATGTTACATCATCCGTTTAAATATTGGTTTGTTTCAGTGTTATCATTATAGATTTGAGGACTTTCATGACATGAAATTCCAATGGATATCTTACTCAAGTTTTGGAACTTTGTTGGTAATCAACTGATATATGTTGAATATTCAGTAATAGAAGTCCTGTTACTCTTCAGACCAAGAGAGTGTAAGAAAGATGGCTTATGGCACTGCTGAAAAACATTCATAATTTTAAGAATGTAAGATCTACTCATTCACTATAAACTTTATCCAATGATGATGAGAATTTTAGAATGATGCTAACATATAGTAATGTACAATATATAATTTTAGCTTGTGCCATATTGGATTCACTTACTCTTTTGCACATTTATCGCATCTGGTTCCCAAACTGAGATTTTTTAAAAATCTAAAATACGTGTGCCAAACTATGAAAGGTGGTGATGGTGGGTATGACTTTGGGTTAAAGCTTCCTTATACTGTAGTTTTTATTCTGCATTTACTTCACTTAAATCCAAATTAAAATTTTTATTCAATATCATAATTAACTTATTTTAACCACATTTTAATAAAAAAAGATTTATGTTTTTACGAGCAGGTTTTACTTCTATCCAAAGAAAATTGTTGACTTTATATACTTGTATTCTGTGTATACTTATAAGATAAAATATTTTAGATTTATAATTATTATTGCTAAATTTTATGTAAAAGTGTGGCATGAAGGCATTTAAATCAAAATTTTTAAGAGACTCCTCAGCAAATCAAAACTGACCAAAGATGGAGTTGTATCAACTTTTTTTTACAATTATTATGTGAATTTACAGTTTACCATAGTGAAGACAAACCATAATGTGAACAGAAATGTTGCTCTTCATGCCCCGAATGGCCCTGTAAATATCCCTCCAGAGCAATCACATGCACCCTCTCCAGGAATGAGTCATTTAGAGGAAAAGTAGAAAGTACCTTCTCTGTCCTTGCGGGTATTTAAGTGCTCCAGGAGATTTTCATTGGTTTGCACGCAGTATGCCTCTCGGGTCTGGATACCTCCTCCACAGAGGGCTGTCTGGTTGCCACGCCTCTTGTCCTGCTGGCTCAGCAAAGGGTCCACGCGGCACTCGGTCCACTCCGTTGTTCTCCAGCCATACCTAAAGAAAGAAAATGCCAGTGGCCACCATGCTTATTAAATATAATGCTTATCCACTTCTCTCATATTGTATTCTAAAAATTAATCTAAAAACATTTTCCTCTGGACTCCATCATTGACTTTAGAAGGGCGTTGCACATCCAGTTTCAATCTTTCCTTTATCCTTAGCGGGTGCTCAATTTAGAGAGGGGTTACATTTAGAGTGATCCTATTTTAATTGCTACTACTGGAAGTTCCTTATAAATATTTTATGAAAAGAGAACATAATGCTGAAAACATGAAATTTTATGTTCAATTAAGCTGAACCCAACCCTGCCCTTTCTGGATGCTCATAAACGAAGGAGGATTCAATCTGAGAAAAGAAAATATTCTGTGTGATGACGAACCCAAATGTTTGTTTTGTCTTTAAGAAAATGAATGAAAATTGCTTCTTCCTACTGGAGCAAAATTATAACTGTGTTTTAGGATTTAAAAATATAACAAGAAATTCAGAGTTTTCAAGAATTTTTTCTTCTGTAAATCTGAGCATCCCTGATAAGTGCTGATGAAAGATGAAAAGAGCTGACATTTCTAATCAGTGGAATGCAGGAAAGATGATCTGTGGTTCTCAATTAAAGCTCCAATCAAGATTATGATGTGAAAGAAATGTCGGACGACTGTCAGTGCAACATATGCTTGAAGGAGATAGCTAGGGAACCATTTCTGATGCCCCTGACGATGGAAAGTGATGGCATTTCTCTCCGCTAGGAAAATGGATATTCTAAAAGCCTAAAGAAATGGCTCATATAGCACTTTGTGTCACTTTAACAAAGATGTTAAATTAGTAATCCTGTTAACAGCCAACACAGGTATAAATGCATGTGTTAATACTCATCTCCATCAGACAGAAAGATTAAAGGGGCCCACAGATATCTGATCTGGATACTTTGCTTTGTCAGGGATAAGTTTCTTGACAGTAATACTGAGATTCATACTTGTTTTTTCATTTTTATTGGTGGAGATTCATGGCATAACCCAGTATAGATCTGGGTTATCAAGGAAAGACTCTCTTTGACATTTGTTCATAAAAGAAGGGCAGTGTTCATGTCAATTCTAAACATGTAGATAACTGATGCCTGGATATGAGGGCAGGGTAGAAGGAATAAAACCAAATAAGTCATTTTCTAGGGAAGTTAAAAGGCAATTTAAAAAAAAATAAAACTGATTTCCATTGAGGTCAAGCTGAGGAGTCTTAGGAGTGGGAACAGACTTTCAATAAAGACAGTAGGTGATACATTCTAAGAAAAATACTACTCCAACAAAGTGAGAAGTGAAACTCAAAGATATTTATTTATTTTGTTAATGGTATTTGAATATCTGAAAGAATAAAGAATAAGGTTCTAATTTAAGAAAAAATAGAAGAAACTCATAGGAGAGAATACACTCTGGAAATCCTGACCTACACTTGAGCCTATGATATGGAGAGGGCTCACAAATTCAGTGGGATAGGTCGAGATGGTAGGAAGGAAACAGAGGGGTGCATCTAAGACACAGCAGAACTGAAGCTCTTATATAAATTATCACTATTTTTTATTAGTTTTAGTAGAAATAGTAGTAGGAATTTGCCTTCTCACTGGTTTATAAAGTCCAAACTGTATAAATGTTCTTTAAGTGTAGAATATTCCAGAAAAGCTCTCAATGAATTTTATGCATTTCTAATGAGAAACTTAAGATTCTCTAAATTGCTTTATAAATATTCTATATTTAGATTGAACTGAAATATTATTATTGCCAATATAATTCATAGTAATGCTTGGGAAAGATGTTTTTAAGGACAAAAATAATATTGTTATAGTGCCAAATATTTCAGAAGTTGTCTTATTTTATCTGAATTCACTGAGCATTTATTGGGCATTTACTGTGTGCCAGGTCTTGTGATGTATGCTGGTGCTAAAACAACAAACACATAAAAATTCCCCAAACCTAAGATTAATAAGCACAATTCTTGTTTTTAAGGCTGTAAAGTCTCATTATTTGGATATAGTATTTTACTTCATTTAATAGGATTTGTTATATACATTACTGAATTTTAATGGGTCAAAGGAACCTATGATTTGAAACGTTGTTCTTCCTTATAGAATAGGGGTTGAAAAATCATGGATTAAAAACCAAATCAACCTTCTGTTTTTGTAAATAAAGTTTTATTAAAACACAGACACATTGATTTGTTTACATACTATTCACAGCTCCAATCGTGGCTTTAAAAACCTAAGTTTCATGAACTTCCCCTTAACAGAAAACGTTTGCTAACACTTATTATAGAAAGTACATAAGTGAAAAGAACTCATGTTTTTTTTTAAAGAAAGTATATCACTATAGAATTGCTGCTAAGATTTTAGCCTTTGTGGAGATTTGGAAGTATTGCTATTATCTATTATCTATCTATTTTAGGGTAGATTTTATAAAGAAATATTTTATTTTTTTCTGTAAAATGTGTTAAAAAAAATCCCTATTTTTGTGGGGCGTGGTGGCTCATATCCCAGCAGCTTGGGAGGCTGAGGTAGGAGGATGGTGAATTCAAAGCCAGCCTTAGAAAAGGCAAAGCGCTAACCAACTCAGTGAGACCCTGTCTCTACATAAAATACAGACTAGGGATAGGGATGTGGCTCAGTGGTCAAGTGCCCCTGAATTCAATTCCCAGTACCACCCCACACCAAAAAAAAAAAAAAATCACTATTTCTCAACATATTGTTCAGTTCAGATGAAATAGCTGAACACTCACACAAGTGAGGCACACTGCACTTTAACAACTCACGTGGCACAGAGAGCAACTCCATCTCCTTGAGACATGCAGTGTTCTTTTTCTTCAAGTTCCGGACATTCCTTTTCACTGCCAATAGGAAACTGCCTGATGGTTCGGGTCCGGACACGTGTGCCTGTAGGGGATGCAGGATCACGGCACGTTGCTGAGCATGCGCTCCATTCCAGCCACTCAGACACCTGACACTCCTTGGTGATCACACAGGACTGGACAGTCATTGGCAGTTTTTCTTGCTGGCAAAAGCTGTAAAAGAGCAGTGATAGTCTCATCATAGTCTCTGAGGCTGTTACGAATTTTGTCTTCTATACTCCAGAGTAAAATTGGTTTATACATTTTGAAATTTCTACTTAGAGGTGTGATTCCAATTTCATTGAAAATATATTAATATCTATGATGTTCAAAAGAAAATTCAAAGCTAACATCTGAATTGCTTCCTACTTTGTAAGAGTTGTTAAACCATTCCTAGGAAATAGGAAGTATAGGGAAATCAGCACAATTAACTGAAGCTAAGTTTACCATTTTACTCATTCCAGATTTGTTTTAATTTAGAAAATGTGAAACTAAGAACTGTTAACATATTAATATTTTTTGTTTGGTGATTCAAATAAGCATGCTTGGCTAACTTCGATATTGTTTTGAATAGAAAAAGTAATTTAATATGTGCCTTAACATTATTTTTAATATTGTTTGAAACTACTTATTACTTGTAGTTATGCGTGCTTGTTTAAATACAGCACCTTCTTCTATTCTAATACACATATGAGCATCCTATTTAAATACATCATAAGTATTGGAAATACATCTATTTACCTTTATACTTAGATAATTTCCTTTAAACATATCTCTAGTATTTTTTTAATCAATGAAGTATTTATGTCCAAACTTTTGTCTATTTAACTTCTACTTTAATGACAGGCATATTGGACTCTAAATTATAATGTCTACATTTGAAGCGGCAGATGATATATGGTGGATGTCAACAACTAAGGGCATACTTTGAGGAAATTTCCCGGAATGGCACAGACTTGTGTTGACTCTTAGCTGAGCTCTTCACCAGTGTCCATAACAAATAGCATATGCTTACACAGGCAGCCTGTTGTCATGATAGAGCTGTCTGGTCCAATGGGAGAATTCACTGCCAATTCTGTCTCATCATGCAGGTGCTCTATTGATCTGTGGTAATTAACCACAAAGAAAGACATGTCCATTTTACATGTTTACTGTAACAACTCACATAAAATCTTCTTAATCCTATTTTCATGTGTATGAAAATTGCATTCCTGTGAGACAATTAGAGCTCAAAGCCTCAAAGTCAATTTGTTGGAGTAGAGAGGTCTAAACAGAAGATAAGCTGAGAGTGGTGGCAAAAGGGCTCTATGAGTCAATTCTGTTTTTCCTGTGACAACAGAGAGGGATCCAAATCCGATTTCTACTCAAATGCTATGTACTGAGTATCAATGATACATTAAGCACAAAGCTAACTAACCATGGAGCACAACTTTGTGTGTGATGAACAAGTTTTCATTCTTATATTTACATATTAATCTATGAAAATCAGGCAAAATAATAACCAAATGTTGTTCTCTATAATCCATCTATTACAAAATTCTATATATTTTATATCCTCTAGATTTCTTATTCTTCCTTGATCATTTCATATACATTGACACATTACCCTTTATCTAATACTTAATAAGTTCATAGTCTTTGAATGCCAAAGGATTAACAACCTCTTTTGATCTTTTACAATGAATTTCACTATTGGTTTACTACTCCCCATTATAGTTATCCTGGTCACCTGATGAAAGTAGGCATATCAATTATGTGACCAGATTGTATCATTAATAATAAGTGAGCCCTTTGGATAAATTATACCTTCTCTGAAGAAACTATAAATACCTGGTTGGCAGAGCTTTGGGCTGCACCATGTATGGCAACTCTTAGGACAGGGTTTTCTCTTCGGAGGACCCTGGAGGCCATGACTCTGGGATCCTAGGATCTTATGCAGAATGAAGCTTTTTAAAAGTCAGGGCAGTTCCTGGACATACCTGATGTATATGCTTTTTGCATCTGAACTATGCCGCATGGATTGCTAGGACGATTCTCACCAAATGGAGAATATCTGATGCTGCAATGATGACAAGCTCTGGCTACTGTTCTCTATCCCTCTAGGCAGAATGACATCAAGTATGGCTTATGTAGCATTGAGTCTTGCAAATTTGAATGCTTGTGAAGTCCTAAGTTTAAAACTTGACTCATATTACTTAATTTAATAATCCTTTTATGTTTCTATCACTATCAGTTCCATTTGACAGGGAAGCAGCCTGCTAGAGGCTAGGGAACTTGTTCAAGATCATATAGCTAATAAGTTGTGGACTCGAATTTGAACTTAGATTTTCTAAAAGCAGAGCCCATTTTCTGAACCACTTGGGCTGACTTCTTATAGTTTAGCTGTAAATCTTAGTTCATTAGAACAACTTCTTTAGCTGAGGGCAATGCCAAAGTTACTGGCCATGTGAATTAGCTAGCATCAGTATTTCACAAACCCAGGCTTTGTAACATCAATGCACTTGGGAAACGTGCTGCTTATCCTAAGAAGACTTAGTAAGTAAATACAGAAGAGCCAAAACAAATATATTTTCCTAACAAATGTTCATTTTTTAATAGAGATTCTATTCTACATATGAAAAATTTGCATAAACATGAATAATATTAAATTATATGATTATATGCTTTTTTATATTTGTGGTTTGTATAACATATGCATGTGTGTATACATACATATACATGAAAATATATATATACACACACACATATATAATTTTTCTGTAATTTTCCAGTATCCGAAACATTTCAACAAATATGCATAAGTAATTCTAATACTGGGCTTCAAAAGTACAAAGACAAGATTATAGTAATTATATAGGAAGCATATAATTCTGTGAAGACAGGCACAGAAGGTTACATGAAATAAAAGGATACTGTGGTGAATTTTAAACTATGTACTAGAATTTGTCATGTTGAGATGAAGGTAATTAATGCAGATATGAGATGACAAAGCAGGTTGGGTGGTGGAAAATAGATTTTTTTCCTTGGCCTCAAAAAAGGGAGTTTGTAGTTAGCAGTAGAAATAAGACCGGAAATAAGTTAAAGGACTAGGTTAGATCCAAAGCAATACCATAGGTCCACAAGTAAGACCTCCTATGGGTGACCTTTCAAAGTTTGGAGCATGAAAGAAGATAGTATTTGTATTTTATGTAGTTTCTGGTGGTGAGGTGGGAGAAAAGATTATTAGAGTATATGACTGAAGATAAATAGATTATCATGAGTACAACATTTATATTTATGATAAATATATTAAGTGAATACTATAATGATAACAATATTGGTATTTATAATAAACATACATTAAGTACTTACTAGATGCACATGTATAAAGTGTATTAAATTATTCATCCCTTGGAACAATGTTATGAAGTAGGTATTATTATTAGTTCAAATTTACAAGAATTAAGAAACAATTTCTTGCCGGGCGCAGAGGCACATGCCTGTTATCCCAGCACTTTGGGAGGCTGAGACAGGAGAATCATGAGTTCAAAGCCAGCCTCAGCAACAATGGCAAGGCAATAAGCAACTCAGTGAGATCCTGTCTCTAAATAAACACACAAAATAGGGCTGGGTATGTGGCTCAGTGGTCCAGTACCTCCAAGTTTAATCCCCAGTACCAAAAAAAAAAAAAAAAAAAACAAAGAGAGAGAGAGAGAGAGAGAATTACAATTTCCTCTTTTTACTGCCTTCCTTTTACTTTTTAGCTCCTCTTTATGAAGGAGAAGGCTGGTTGACACTCATTGTCCATCTTCCACTGTGTTAGATCACTGATAATGTTTTAGAATAGAAGAGTAAAGAGTACAGCAATTCTAAAGAGGAATTCTAGTGTTCAGGCAGCACCTCATGACGACATTCCTCATTCTTCTATGGTTCCACCCTCTATTCATATGACTTCTCTATGTATTACTTTTATTAATAATGCATACCTAGTCTTTTAAAAAAATTGAAATAAAGAGTTTTACATCTTAGCCAGGCACAGTGGCACACGCCTGTAATCCCAGCACTTTGGAAGGCTGAGACAGGAGAATTGTGAGTTCAAAGCCAGCTTCAGCAAGGGCGAGGCGCTAAGCAACTCAGTGAGACCCTGTCTCTACATAAAACATAAAATAGGGCTGGGGATGTAGCTCAGTGGTCGAGTGCCTCTGAGCTCAATCCCTGGTACCAAAAGAAAAAGAAAAGAAAAGAAAAAAAGAGGGAGAGTTCTTGACATTAAAAGAAAAGGTAGATGTTTTAAAGCACCAAAGAAAAATTCTAGAAATAAATAAATAAATAAATAAATAAATAAATAAATAAATAAATATTTGTAGGGAGCTTAGGTAGGCATTGAATATCTACAAATAAGCCATGTACTGTGTTGAGTTTTCCCTAGAAAATCTCATTGAGTTCTCAAAACTACTTTTTAAGGCAAAGACCCATCTTGCCTATCATCTTTTCTTTCTTTCCTTCCTTCCTTCTTTCTTTCCTCCCTCCTTTCCTTCCTTCCAGAAATTTTATAAATATAAAAAATCTTATTTATTTTTTAAAAAATCTTACAAACTATTTTTACATCTCTTAAAAAATAGCTCAAACTTAAGGCCTTCTTTAATGTATGCATCTTTCAAAAAATATGTGTCTTTTTTCCATAGCTTTAGTGAAGTGATCTATTTTTACATATAAGGTAATAGAATCTAAATGTCTCCTCTAAGATATACAGCTAGGAAGTAGCAGAACTCTAATACAAATAGATTTTTCTGCTTATGAGGTTTATGAGGTTGTCAAGGAAGGCAATGGCAGTAGATACTAAAAGCATTGTGAAATATAAGAAAAGGGAGTTAGAAACTATAAGACCTGGTGGACATTTGAAGGAGTTAAAAGAGAGGAAAGAGTCAGGAAATACCAAGAAGTCCCTAGCTTTGGCAATCTGTAAACAGCATTACAATTTTCTGATATGGAGAACACAGAAAAAGGAACAAGTTTCTGACAGTTCAAAAGAAGTCCAACATTAATGACTTGATGTGGATATGTCTAGGATATATGAATAGTGAAAAATATGCAGTAAGTTGATCCAGAATTAAGGACCAGGGTTTTGTTGAAAGCTTCAAATAATATGTATAGTTTCAGAAATCACAAGCTTATCACAGTTGAAAGCCAAAGGCACAAGGGCAGAGGAGCACTATTCATGGGGCTCATTTTAGGCCTTGCATTATTGACACAGGGCCTTGCAGAACACCTTGTTGAAACCACAGACACTATGATATTTACTGACTTCTTTCTCAAATTATTAGTGAGACTCAATTGGGTTACAAAATCTTCTATGGTTACTAACTTGTTCAGATTCCATCTTCTATCATTCCCTGCTTCATTCTGGCCAAGCAAAAATTGGTGGACACTGTTGAGCTTGGAGGAACTGTTCATTTTGGTTCATTATGATATTTTTGAGAACATGCCCATTGACTGAAAGTCAAAGGTGCGGGTAGGCCATAATTCTGCCTGTGTGACCTGGTGAATAGGTTACAGGCGCTGTGCAACTTCCTATTCATTTAGATGGTACTCTGAGGATATACAGAAGGCCAAGATTGATTAGAACAAAAGCTTGGCTTTGAGATAGAAACAGATGCTACTTTGTACACTTTGTCTCAGACAGAAACCTCATAAATATTGAAATAAATGAAGTGTAAAAATTAATATTTTGTTGAAAGACTTCCTCAAGAGATGACAGAATAAAGATTTCTCTGAAATAAGATAAATAATAAATTTCATTTTATTCACTTTGACTAATTCAGATCATATTACTACAACAAAAAAGAATGTCATTTTAAATTGTTTTTCTTAAAATAATTTCTTAGCTCATTTAATGACCATAACACTTGTTAAAACATCTTCTTTTTGAAGATTGCATATTTAATTTCCCAAAATAACCACAATAGTTTTTGTTTTATTTTAGCATCTTAAATAGAAAATTTCAAGACATTTATTTTTTCAAGATCAACACCAAATTTTCTCACGTAGTAATAGAGCTTCTCCATAATCTGTCATTACTTCCACTGCCCTCTCAGATTGTTACTTACTAAAATTAACTCTTACCTAACAGTATCCTGCAATTCTGTCCATTCACCTCACTGGAGCAGAGAAAAGAAACTCAGTCTAAGCACTTTTGCCTACACTATTTGCCATCTGGCATCCCATCTCCTGCCTCCCATCTTCCTTGCTTCTCTGAAGCAAACTTTAGTATCAATTATGTGGACAGTTCTCAGAAAGTCTCCAAATATATACTGGATCCCCCTTCCCCATGACAGCACCTTGTGATTTTCTTTCTCATGGGCAGCAAATGAGTTAATAGACTGCAAATATTATGTTTTAGAACATTGGCAAGAAATAGCCATCCCTTACAAATAAGTAGGCTTCGTCTCTACATTGATGTAGCAAACAAATGCTATCTGTACATCCTGTTTAAAGTGTCTTTGCTTAGAATTGACTTAATCTGTCCTTCTCTCTCTCTCTCTCTCTCCACCTCTCTCTTCCTTTTTATCATTTTTCTCTTTATAACTCCATATAAATATATGAAAAAAAGGTTTTCCCCTTTATGTTCTTTTTTTAAATATTTTTTTAGCTGTAGATGAACAAAATACCTTTATTTTATTCATTTATTTATATGTGGTGCTGAGAATTGAACCCAGTGCCTCACGCATGCTAGACAAGTGCTCTACCACTAAGCCACCACCCCAGCCCCTCCCTTTATGTTCTTAATAAAAAAAAGGGGCTATGCATTCAATGTTGGATGACACCATAGACCATTGTTTCTAATCCAGGAAAAGTAATGAAAGTGATCAGAACTTTCATTCAACATTATCTTGTTCAACATCTTGTTCAATGTCATCTTCAGCATCGTTGTGTTTATCAGTCCATCTTGTTGAACTCTGGCTCTGGAGATGGAAATTATTCCTAGTGGCTTAATCAAAGTTTGGACTGTGGATCAATTTCATAGTCTTTAACTGTAAGCTCTCAGATTCTTAGAGCCTCTACACTACTGAATCAGAATCTGTCCTTTAACAATATCCCCAGATGCTCCATATGACTAATGAACTTTGAGAAGCACTGAGCTAATGTCCCTACACCACTCCCAGAATACAAACTATCCAATATTTATAGTGGGCAAATGGATCCTTATCAATAGAGCTCTAGTTCTTACAAACGATAGAAGCTAGCAGATCTCACAAGATGGGATTTATTGCACCATAACAGGTGGTTTACAAAATAATTCAAGAGGCTGAGGAGAAAGCTCTAAGCCAAGTTTCCAGAGCAGCTAACTCCCAGCCCTCAGAACCACACTGCCATTTCTCTAATGTATGAAGCTGCTTTCTTTAGCTACAGGGGCCTATGTTGCTTTGACACAGACAGCCCCATGAAACAGGAACTCTGTCTCTTCCTACTGATCTCAGTTCAGAATCCAAGCCTAGTTCTACAGGTGTAAATGTTGAAATCTAAATAACATCCAGACACCTGGATGTGAGCAACTTTGGGAAATATTAGTTTTACTTCTCTGCCTTTGCAGTATAAGACTTCCCACCAAAGCAAGGTTATTCAAAGCATGATCCATGAATGAGAGCAACTGCATGGTAGGGATGTGCAATGAGTCAAGCATAGGAACCGAAAGCAATCGCGGAGACCATTTTACAGTAAATTGAAGTTGCTGCAGTATTGACTGCATGCTCAGTGGACACAACTAGGTGAACAGGATATAGGCCAGTTTTGTTATGTTGAATTCCATCTGGAGGGGCATGTGGCATAGACTACACATTTGCCATGCATAGTAGGACCATGTTATTGGATTGGTAGGAAATGAAGCAAAAAAAATAAAAACAACCAATCAACCAAAAATCAGACCCTTCACCCCAGATAGATTGAAAAGCTTTGTACTAGAGACAAACCCACATAAATACGGTTATCTCATACTAGACAAAGGCACCAAAAACATACATTGGAGAAAACAAAGCCTTTTTAACAAATGGTGCTAGGAAAACTGGAAATCCATATGCAACCAAATAAAACTAAACCCCCTATCTTTCACCATGCACAAAACTCACCTCAAAGTGGTCAAGGACCTAGGAATTAGACTAGAGACCCTGCAATTCATAGAAGAAAAAGTAGGACAAAATCATCATGTTGGCTTAGGACCTGATTTCCTTAACAAGACTCCTAAAGCACAAGGAACAAAATCAAATCAATAAATGGAATGGATTCAAACTAAAAAGCTTCTTCTCAGCAAAGGAAACAATTAGTAACATTAAGAGAGAGTCTACAGAATGGGAGAAAACCTTTACCACACACACATCATATAGAGCACTAATCTCCAGAATATAAAAAGAACTCAAAAAACTTAACACCCAAAACAAACAAACAAATAACCCAGTCAATAAGTGGGCTGAAAAACTGAACAGACACTTCACAGAAGATATACAATTGATCAACAAATATATGAAAAAAAGTTCAATATCCTTAGAAATTAGAGAAAAGCAAATCAAAACTAAGATTTCATCTTACTCCATTCAGAATGGCAATTATCAAGAATACAAGCAATAATAAGTGTTGGTGAAGATGTGGAGAAAAAGGCACACTTATATGTTGCTGGTGGCACTACAAATTGGTGCAACTACTCTGGAAAGCAGTATGGAGATTCCTTAGAAAACTTGGAATGGAACCACCATTTGACCCAGCTATCCTACTCCTTGGTCTAAACCCAAAGGACTTAAAACAAGCATACTACATTGATGCAGCCACATCAATGTTTATAGTAGCTCAATTGACAATAGCTAAACAGTGGAACCAACCTAGATGCCCTTCAATAGATGAATGGATAAATAAACTATGATATATACGCACAATGGAATATTACTTAGCCTTAATGAAGGATGAAATTATGGCATTTGCAAGTAAATGGATGGAGTTGGAGAATATCATGCTAAGTGAAATAAGCCAATCCCCCAAAACCAAAGGCCAAATGTTTTCTCTGATGTGGATGCTGATCAAAAATAAGTTGGAGGAGGCAAAGGAAGAAGGGAAGAACTTTGGACTGGGCAGAGGGGAGTGAGGGGAGGGGAGTGGGTATAGGAGTTGGAAAGATGGTGAATGAGATGGACATTACATTACACAAATGGTGTGATTCTGTACTGTGTATAACCAGAGAAATGAGAAGTTGTGCTCCATTTGTGTACAATGAGTTGAAATTCATTCTCCTGTCATGTATAATTAATTGGAACAAATAAAAAGGAAAAAAAAGAAAAGATCTCTGTTGGTGGAGTTGGATGACTGATGAGCTAACCAATCTGTAGTACCTTCCCAAAGCCACTTTAAATCCTACTTCTTTCAGGAGGCTTATTAGCTGTGATGAGTACATATAACTTTCCAGAAATAGAATTCATTTTTGCATTTTTAGATTATATTATATGTAAACAAGAACCATAGCAATATGTCTTTTTAATCCTTGTAGAATTAGTCTATAAAAAGCACTTAATGATATTCTTATTCAAGTAAAGAAGATGTTTTCATTTTGTTAAGATGCAAATAAACTCAATAACGTTACCCAGGCTATATAGGAAGATTTTCTATATAAGGAAAGTTACCTGATATCTTTTCATTGTATTAATAAACCTCTCCATATTTGTAATGTAAACAAACACAATTTGTGTTAGCATAGACTCAAACATTCACCTTGTTTGCATGAAACAAAATGTATTTGTAGGTTTGTCTACTTAGTTATGACAGCATGGCCATGAATTTAATTTGACTAGGCAATTTGTCCCCAAAATGAAAATGATTGCTTTAATCCTATCCAGCAAAATACAAAGGTGACATGACTTCAAAAACATAAGAGAAATAAGTTACATGCTTTTCAAGGTGGATGCACTTTTCACATGTACTAAGATAGTCACCAGGCAAGTGGCAGTCCTAGCTGTAGTTTTATCTCTCATGCTTAAATATGAACAAATGTAATTTTAAAATTGTACTCAGAGATTTAGTACTGGAATAAAATGCCAGCAAGAAATTATATAGAGAGATATAAAATAGATACTAAAAATAGATTAGTATTGTGTGTGTGTATAAAATCTATTTTTTGCTTTTTCAGTACTAATCCATGGACCAGGAGGATTTCTCAGTTTTTCTGAGTCCCCAGTTGATTGCAAGATAGATAGAACATGATGAAAGCTCTGCTCATAGTCAAGACCCAAGACATTCTTACTATTAATGTTGCATTACCCTGATTAGGTAGTCATGGAGTATATCTAAAGATTTTTTATATGGTGAAATTACATTTTATTAAAAGATCACCAAGATCCCTTTCTTCAATAAAATTGTATAGTGCTTACATTTTCATAACTTAATTTTGACTGGCTTGTATCTTCAGATAGAATTTTTTAAAAAAAGACACTTCCAACTTTTAACTCTGTTCAAGTTGCACTTCTGTCTTCAACTTGAAATTAAATTTCCTATATTTTAGCATTCATTTATCAATTTGAATTAACCATTTTATAAATTCTCTGAATTTCATTATCTAATTGTGTCTTTCACAGAATTTAGCAAGAAAGAAGCAATAATTCCTATGGGAAGCAAAATGCATGCACATTGAAAGCATTTTCCTTATAAAGACAGAGAGGTCTTTCCCTTTGCTTTGATATTTGAACATCTTTTGTTGAGCTGCTAGGGAACATTGCCAAATGGTGTCACCTGCCAGCTGGAGTGATCATATGCTCCCTATTAAAGCTGAGAGCCACACTGCTGGTCAGCAGCTGAATGTGGGGATATCAGCATGGTGCATGTTTGGTAATGGGATAAACTGCTATAGCAGCGAGGCCTCCTGAAAGAGCCAGTGCATAGATTTTCCATCCTTTCACACAGCGAATGCTTGCATGCAGCTGCTTCCTTATCATCCATGCTGTTCCAGGCGGGGAAACAGGGTAAAAATTCATGGCATGGTCCCAAATCCACCCCAAGTGAAAACTCTGGATTGCTTTATGAGACAGGGTAAACTCTACCTACCAGATTTCAAAAATGATGCTAAAAGACATGATGGATTTTGGCAATTCTTTCAACTGAAAGCATACTTTAGCATTAAGGAATTTTCCCTGTGAGAGGTTCTGTTTTAAAAATTTGAACTGAATAAGAAAATTAGGAAAATATAACCACATAGCTAATGAAGGTATCAATGATTTAAAAGAAGAATTATGAAATGTTACCTCAAAAATTATTAAACTGTCAAATAAATGTTATGACAAATGAAAGAGAGAAAGAAATAAAGTCAATCATCCCTGAGTTAAAGGAGAGAGGTTAAAGGCCAGAAAGCTTTGGAATAGGGATAATGATTGATAATTCTCCTCCATATTCACTAGGAGACAGGATTCTGTTAACTTTACCTGATCTGCCCAAGTCCTCAATGCTTAGACAACCTGGAGGCCCAGGTGTCTACTCTATTGAATTTTTATGGAACCCAATCATAAAATGCAATCCATAATTCATGGAAATATGAGAGAAAATAATGCAGTTATTTAAAAATAATCCCATATTTTCTTGCTTCTAATTACCAATTCCAGTATACTTTCCTGATCTCCTTTTCAACATTGTCATTCTTATAGATGGAATGCTTATAACCATGAATTCAGCTAAAACAGTTATTGACACAGTTCCTGTGATATAATAGCTCCAGAACAAAACTCCCAGAACTTCCCCACAAACCTACTTGCTGTGCCTCTTTCTCATTCCTTCTGATTCTTCACTGTAAACTCTCCCCTATGCAATTGAGCAATCAAGTCATCTCAAATTCTTACACAAAGCATCTTTTCACATCATCCAGTGATCTTCATGTCCACTTTTATAGCCCTGAACCAGGTATTCTATGTCTCACAGCAAGGTTAGAAGGAGAGACTGCCATTTTCTCTCCACTGTGCCCCCTGCATGGTATCTCGCATTGCTCTATCAGAAGAATGGCTCTGACAAATTTATATTTATTCCATTTATGATCCACTCAAGAATGTACAATGAGTGCCTTAGTGTCCACTTCATCCGGCTGGAACCCTTCTGCTGACATTACCCCTATTAGCTTGTAGATTCAGAAATGTGGCATGCTGATGGCCTTTTCTTTACAGCTCCTGATTCCCTTTTTTTTTTTTTTTTTTAAACTATCTAAATATTTCAAAGACCTGCTTAAACCCTCTTAATTTAATAAGGAGCAATGTAAAATACTGAAGTTAGACCAGCAAAAAACAACTCCATCTTTGGGAGACTTATTTTAATGTAATCCATGTGATAAGAGGCAAAGCTGGATCCCGAGAGCAGAGGTGACCAGGTCTGACAAAGAGGGTGAAACCTAAGTGGGCAGTATTCTGCTTCACACAGGAAAGAAAACCTACACCTAAATATTATTATTGCCCAATAAGTAAAGAGCTGCCTGAAAAGAGAAGATATGTGGAAGAATTGAAGGAGGGTCTAGGTGAGCACCATCAGGACAGTTTAGTAGGGAAGTAGCTGTAGGGAAGCTAAAGGGGCTTTAGCGGGAGGTACCTCTGGACTCTTGCTCCTGTTTATACAGAGAAGTTTATGTATTACTTATAAATATATATGTTGAGGTGTCAATGTTTAGTTTTACTGAGTTAAAAGAAAAAAATTTAAACTAGTGACAGAAAAGAAAGAACAATTAGCCTAGGGAGAATGAAAAGATCTTCATATCTGTTCTTTCGGTTTCTTGAGGAAACCACTGGCCTGTCCCATATCTCTAATTAGAAACAGAGTTTCATTTTTCTTTTTTATAACCTGATTGTGAAAATCACATAAGTCACTGGAATAAAATCTACTTGAAAATGGCAATTTCAATGAGTTAATTTTAATCTTCAATTAATGTCTATAAATGCTTGGTATGAAGAGAAGTACAAACTTAAATATCTTACTCTAACTTGGCATAGCAGCTCTTTTCTCTGGAAGCCACCATATATGCTATTTCTTAACCTGAGATTGTTATCTCCTTGGATACAGAATGGGACACTTGGTAACTTACTATCTCTTATTCCTGTCTAATTTCCGTGTGTGTAATATTATTTACTCCACTACTGAATTTTATACTTTCTCAAAGTTTTGTCTTATTTATTCATTTTATTTTCATTTTGCCTCCATATAGGGCAATAAATACACATAAAACATACTCAGTTGATGAACTATATAATACAGAAAACCAAACAGGAAGAAATCATCATTAACTTTGTAGGTGAGGATGGTGAAGAGTATTTTATTTGTAATAAAACTGAAGAGGAGTCTTGAAATTGGAATATATAAAGAGCTCTAGAGAAATGGATAGAACTTTAAAGCATTTTACCCCATACTCAATAACTCTTTAATAAATTCTTGAGTATGCAGTCTAGGATGAGAACACAGTTTGCTTAGTTCTTTCTACATGGAGAGAAATGGGAAAACTAAATCATTTAAAAGAAGATAATTCTGTTTGCCATTTCATAATGTATTCTTAAGGACTTCAAAAGACTCAGGAAAAATTTCAGAAATAGGACTTAAAAAATCAACATCTTTAGATAAATTGCAATAAATAGGAATAATGAAAAATCATTACAACTCTATGGGAATTCCTGCTTGAATATTTGTTCACCTTAATGAAAAAGTGCCCATCATTGACTGTATTTTTATCTCATCACTTTTTTCACTATGTCCCAACCTGTGTACTTTGTAATCTCAAAGTTATTTTTCTTTAGTGGTAGAAATCAATCTCTCTCTCTCATTCTCAGTCTTGAATTACAAAGTTATAGAGAAGAGAATATTTAAGGGAGATTAATAAAAAGGACAGGTGAGATTCACTGTTTCAATACTTATTTGACATGTTATAAGACCTTTGGATTTAAGTTGTAAACTGATGTATAAACTGGACTTTAAAAAGTACAGATGTGAAAGAACCTCATATTTTAACCTCCATTGTACATATTTGTCAAAGATAAAAGAACTCGAAAGATGTTTTTTTCAGTTGAAAGAGTTTTATTTCAAATTTATTTCAAGTGTTCAGAAAGATCTAACTAAATCAACATTTAATATTCAATAAATGAAATAAATCTAATTTTTATTTCAAGGAGGAATTAATGTTTCAAATATATGCAGATAAAACTTTTAAGTATATAGATTTTCATTTTGGAGGGTAGGACCTATTATAATATTTTATTTTGTCATTCTGCATATCCTATGATAACTGATTACCGAGGCTATTCTTAAGAGTATATTAATTCTAATATTAGCGGATAACTATACTAAAGCAAAAAACATATTATATTACTTGTGAAAATAATTACTATACATTAAATGTTTAAAAATGATAAATATTAATGATCAATTTCATTAATATTAATAATATCCATCATCAATGAATTAATGCTTTGTAAGGCATTAAATATTATTTGTCTAGAAATGCTACTATCCATGCTATACTTGTACACATATGCTTATATTATAAATTTATTGATTTAATAATATTATAATTTACTGGGCTTTAAAGTTTATAAAGCAAAGTTATTTATAAAAGAATGGGAGGATGTTGAGGGTGGTAGGTTAATACAGAATGCATTATGTGGTAGGATGTTGAGGGTGGTAGGTTAATCCAGATACCTTATGACTGCCCATAAGGTATCAAAAAGAATAGCAAGTGTTGTACACACACAGATACACACACACGAAAGATAAGCTAATCAAGAAATGTTAAGCCATTAGCCAAGTAATAGACTTGCTGCTTTAAGCCCTCTAGTTTCATAAGCCTGCCATCTTGGTGTTCTCTAAGAAGACTTGAGTCCTTCATGAAGTGTCCCAATCCCAAGCTGTTATAGCCTGAAATCCTAAGGGAAAGGCTTTAGGTTCTAGCTGCTAGTATGCTATATCCTTCTGAATGACTCTACTGAATAGCACTCAAAGGGACCTCATGCTTCCCTCCCTCTTCACAGTATGGTCCTCATGAAGACTCTGTGCTATAACTGATTAATAGTGCACAGCCTAACCTGAAGGCCTTCTGGGTCATAGCAGGGCTCTGCTAGTGCCAACACCACCAAAGTAGCCAGTCAGCCAGCTCTCACCCAATAGATTCCCAGGTCCCAGAGGTATGCTCATTATATAGAGCTGAAGCAAGCAGCAGCTGTCTTCACAGAAATCATGAATCCCTTCTGTGTTTTTACTCCTTTATATTCTTAAAGTGGCTATGAGGAGTAAAGTCTTTTAAATAAGTATCCATATATTACTTAATTATATATGTGTTTCCTACAGATATGTTAAAAATATATAAAAATAAACATCTTTAAACAGACATTGAGATTTATTTAAATGTGTATATGCAAAATATATCCAAGAATAGTATCAGAAGTGACTTCATTGGGTCCTACAGTTTAATAACACATTTAACAGTACTACCAGATCATCCCCCAAGATGGTGGTCTTAATTTATATTCTGATAAGCAGTGTATGTGTCCCATTTCACCATGTCCTTACCCAGAACTTAATGTTATCATACTTTTATATGTATATTTTAAAACAGAAAGGATGGTGGGTGGTTAATATTCACTGTTGACTTTGTATTTCTCTCATTATTAGTGAGGTGGACATCTTTTTATAAACCAATTGGCCTTTTGTATTTCCTCTTGACTTTCTCAGGATAAAGAGAACAGGGCAGTTTCACCTTCTTATTTGAGGGTTCCCTCAATGCCCTGTGCTGCAGTGCACTCTCCAGGGATTTTACTCATGTCATTATCCCATCTGGACAGCTGTAGAAATGGCAGGATGCCAATAAACTCTTATAATCAGGGATGAGCATGGACCTTAAATCTCAGGCAAGCTGCATGAGTTTTTGATGTGGGAACTATAGTCAATACAATTCAAAGGATTCCCACCATGTTGAGGTTTCTGGACGTCTCACCACCCTGGGCATATACCCTCCAACGTGAAAGACAAATTTCTATACTTTGTCTTCTCTTAACACTAAGAAAGAAACCTACACTTTGGTGGAACTGCTTGAACGTACAGGTTTCTAGCTGTTTTTATCTGCTCCATTTACTAAGCAAACTCAGTCAACTGGTATCCTTGGTTAAGACTCACAGCCAAACAAAGCATTTTTAGCTCATTCAGGCTTCTATGCCAGCAGCTCTGAACTTGCCTGTTATGGCCGTATGGTCATGGGAAATCACAAAGAGGAATTTCAGGTTTTTGTGCAGTCACACTTTTTATTTCTGAACCACACCCCTCCACACCTCTTTGCAATGGATGTCAGTCAGCTTTTTTCTTCAGTCAACTCACTGCATGTTCATGGAAAAGGTCATTAGTCTGGCAAGGATAAAGGTTATACATGGGCGAAACACATACACTTTCCTTCACTGAAGTTCACTGGATAAAACTATTGTCTATGCTGGTGGCTGTGGGGGACAGCCTTGAGCAGTGGCACTGCACCACACTCTGGAGGAACAATTTTCTGGTCAGTGATAGATTGAGCATGGAACTCCTTTGATCCTGGAAGAGGCAGCAATTTGATCTCACTGGAATGGACAATTATTTTGGCTATGGATTTTCCTACTGTGTCCACCATGCTTCTGCTAGCACCACCCTCTAGGGATTTATTCAACCACAGATATGGCATACTTTTCTTTTCGCTTCTGAGTAACAAACATATTTGGCAGTAAATTAATAAAAGATAATGGGATAACCATAATCCATTGGTTTTGACAGGCACCCCATCATCTAGAAGTAATTAACCCCACTGAAAGATAAAATGGTCAAAAGAAGTTTGAATTAAAGTGCCAGCTGGGAAATAATCAGTGAGGCTGGGATGTTTATCTGAACCAGCAACAAATATATGGTGCTAAGTTTTCCCAAAGCCAGAAGATATATTCTGGGAATCAAAAGTTAGGAGAGGCAGTTACACCTAGCAATCCATTTGTAAATATCTGATTGCCTAAACCCATGACTTAAAAATTCTTCTTTAGAAGTTTTAATTCCCAAATGACAAATACTTCTAGTAGGAAACAATATTTCCAGTGATTTGGAATATGTAGCAGCTAACAGGCTCGTTTGGGTCCTCATTCCTATAAATCAGCTTTCAAAGGAAGAATGGATTTATTCTTCCTTTGAAAGAATGGTTGAGGTCATTGGTTTTGATCATCACAAGCAAATGAAGCTGCTGCTCCATACTGGTGGTGTCTCCTTGTATTGCCATGACTAGTATTATTTGGATAGATCCACAAGCTGAAATCATTAGAGCATGAAAGTTTACATCACTACTCTAGAGATAGTATGCTGAAGAACTGATATTCTAGCTAAAATTACAGGAAAACCAATACACACTGAAAAAACTAAGTTAATTGTAACTAGGATCCTATAACCAATTACAGAAACAATTTTCTCTATTGTTTTGTTTCCATGTACTCATTTCCATTAATGATATTAATTTTTACTCGCTATTTCCTATTATATTTTACATAGGGCCTGTTTGTGGTAGATAGCAGAATGTATATTTATATCAATTTGAATTGTAGCTGACTTATAGGAGAAATAACAATCTCCTCAAAATGGAATACAGCCACTAATGAGAATTTGGGGAGAACCTGAACATATTTCCTTTTCTAAAAGAGATAGGATAATTTTAATAAAATGTTGTTGATATTGTTAATGGAATAACAGAATGGAACCAAAGATATGAATATTTAATATACAAAGTAGAGGACTGACTACCCTTCATATAGACTGTTATTCCTCTCTACACCAGTCTCCTTGGAGCATGACTTCTTGTACATCAGACTAGAAAGATGAAACTTAAATATCTCTTTCCCTTGCAGCTTGGATTCCACATGTTGCCTATATTTCTTAAGGCAAATGCAACTGTGTGCAACTTGGAAGGGACATGAGCACAACTGCAAGCAACTAAGGGATATGATCATGCTGTGGTGGAGACAAACAGCCCTAGAGGTGTTTACTTATTCTTCACCATCTAGACAGCATCTTCATGCTTTGGGGTTGTGAGTAGTGAGTGACCAACACAGGCATGGAGCCTGTGCTGGAGCTGTCCCCTAGTGGAGCTGGGCAGTTCTCCCAGCTGTATGGATTCTTTTTTTTTTTTTTTATAATTTAAAGAAAAGGAATGGTTTTATTTCTCTGCATTTTCAAGTCTTATCACAACAGCAATAAAAAAAAGGAACATAGAAGAACACATTCCATCATATGAAGAATAGGAAAAATATTACAAAGAAATTTTTGAAATCCTTTGCTAAACATTGTTAAATGACAATCAAAATTAGTGATCAGGAACAGTGTATAGATATCCCCAAAGGTATGATGGTGTCCAAAATAATGATGATCAACTAGATCAATCTAGAACTAGATCTAGAATTAGATCTAGGTGTTTAAATTAAAAATGTCCCAACAGAGATTTAATTTTATATTTTAGAATGATAAGGAAGTTAGAAAAGAAAGGATAAAAGTGTACCAGAAAGGAGAAGGAGGAGGAAGAGGAGAAGGAGAAAGAGCAGGAGAAGAAACAGCAGAAATCAACATCAAAATGGAGGCTTCAGTCTCCTTTAGCTTCCTAGATTCTTCACAATCTTTAACCCACAGCATGCACATTTTGACTCCACATGTCTTTCCATTAGCAGCTATTAGCAAGAAAAGATGAGCAATGTTTTGTAAAAGGGTTACAGACACATACCTAGTGCCATAAAGCTCAATATATCATAGAATTACATGTAGAGAGTAGGAGAGTTACATGTAGAGAAATATTAAGGTGAGCATAGGCCCCTCATTTTTCTCTAACATGGTTGGACATAGATAATCTGTGTGCATTGAAGCTAAATTCTTGAAGAAAAGATCTGATTGGATAAGCACTCTGCCCATGCTTCAAGAGTGAGCATGTGCCAGGCGTGGTGGCGCACGTTTGTAATCCCAGCCCTTTGGGAGGCTGAGACAGAAGAATCACAAGTTCAAAGCCAGCCTCAACAATAGTGAGGCACTAAGCAACTCGGTGAGAACCTGTCTACATAAAACACAAAATAGGACAGGGGATGTGGCTCAGTGGTTGAGTACCCCTGAGTTTAATCCCAGGTATCAAAAAAAAAAAAAAAATGCTCAGGTTATGTATTTATGGATTAGTCTAAAATGGAAATTACAGAATGCCTAGTGTTTTAGTCAGCTTTTTCACTGCTGTGACTAAAATATCTGACCAGTACAGCTGTAAGAAGGAAAAGTTTATTTGTTTTTTTTTTTTGTTTTTTAATTTTAATTTGGAGGAGAAGTAACGAAACCCTGCAGGGAAACTATAGCTGTATGGATTCTTGCTATGTGGCAATTAAACTTGCTCCTGGCTCTCCCAGGAATTCTGTATTCTGCCTATTGCCAGTGATAAATCCCATTTCACTTTAAACTAACTGTTTTAGACTTGTTTACAGCCAAGAATGACTCACTTACTAGTTTTCTAATAAATTCACTTAACATCTGTAATTATTCCTTTGGCCAAATTCCACACTGCATGTATTTGCATATAGCGTAACATTGTCTGTTTATAAATAACTTTGTATTTTTAGCTCAAGCCCCTCTTTAACATGAAAGTATATGCTTTTCTTTGGACAATTTTATTTGCCAGTTTTTAATGCAATGCAATTGTAATAAATGTGGTCTGTCTGAAATAAATTGAAGAACATTGACTTAATCCAGATTTGTCTGGTCTCAAAGAGTGTATTGTATCTACCATATTACATAATTTTGACCTCTGTGATTTCCTCTATTATCTTAATTATTTTAATGGAGGAACTCCATCCAGAAGTTAAATAATATTTATGTTCTCTTCCATTCTCCCCCACTAATATTCTAAAACATATCTCATTGGTACTTGTTTTGTTGTATTGTGTTCAATAGTGTTCTGAGCTCATTTTTAAAATGATTCTGTCACTAAATTCTTGTATGTTACTAACGTTAGAGTATTACTTGTTGAATACCTTCTCCTTAAGCACTTTTTTGTAATACTTTTTGTTATACACTAAAATTATAAATACATAGATATTTTCTAATTCCTTAATTTTTCTATGTATCTCTGTATCAGTGTAGGCACATTTTCAACATTATTAATAGACTTTGTGACTTTGGACACAATTACTACTTTTTTCTTCATGAAGTAGCTGTGGTTCTCAATTTTGCTGGGTTTTTTTTTTTTGGTACTGGAGATTGAACTCAGGGGTACTCAACCACTAAGCCACATCTCCAGCCTTGTTTTGTGTTTTATGTAGAGACAGGGTCTCACTAAGTTGCTTAGCACCTCGCCATTGCTGAGGCTGGCTTTGAACTCGTGATCCTCCTGTCTCAGCCTCCCTAAGAGCTGAGATTGCAGGCTTGCGCCACCACACCCGGCTAATTTTGCTGTTTTTAAGGGGAAAATATAACATCACAAAATGCACCTAGAAAATGTAAGATCACAAAACACACCTGGAAAGTTGTTCTGATTTCATCTCTGACCTCCCACTAAGTTGGACTTAAAACAAAATCAAAGTAAGAGAACACATTTGACCACCAGTAACAGATTAAGGTACATGTTCTATAAAAAAATGCTCTGACATTTTGATGCAAGGATATATTGGGGGAGCAGAAATAAGGTTGTTGTTGTTATTATTATTATTATTATTATTTGCAGTACATTGCTTTATTCAGTCTATTGGTGAAATAAGATTTATGAAGATAACCAAAACTGAAATTTCAGTCTTTTCTGTTTTTCTTACATGAAAGTCCAGCAGCACTGAGTAAATTGGTTTTCTCTCATTCACTTAAATGCTAGAAAGTAGCTCACTTCTAAACTTTTAACCCTTCCCTCTTAAGTCCTTGTGAGTATGAGAAATCATTCTCACTTGTCAGACTCCATCATAGCTCTTCTCAAGTTCTTGTTTTCCCATACTCCAGAGACACCTGAGAAATCTAGTTAGTTTGTTGCTCTAATTGCTTTTGTTTAAATAATACATCCCTGTAGCTTTTCCCTCCTTTCTCTATTTTGAGAAAAAGGCAATAAAAAAATCTACTAAATAGTAAAAAGAGCAGAAGGTTGTGAATCTCCACAGGTTACTGATTTTATTCTGTATACAATGATTTATTTACATGATTTAAAAAAATTGCAACTATAATCCTATCCTTCAAGGAAGACTAGAACATAAATGCTGAATAAATAGTATAAGCAGTACTTTTTAAAATATCACATGATAATATTAGTTTACAAAATAACGGTAAATCACTTATACAGTTATATCTAAGCACAGTACTGTATGAGCCAAGATTTCCTCTGGCCAAAAGAGAGAGGACTTTGGCACCTCTTGAATTGCTTTATAGAAATATTGTATAAATTTGTGTTCACAACATTCACTATAAGTGGACAGAAAAAACAAATACATGGTTTCTTACTATCTTCACTGTGTGGTCAACTGTTTTTTCAAGATTATATATTGGGGCTGTGGGATGGGAAGGATGGTAGAATGAGACAGACATTACCCTATATACATGCATGATTATACTACCAGAGTGACTGTACCACGTACAGCCAGAGGAATGAGAAGTTGTGCTCCTCTTGTCTACAACATGTCAAAATGCATTCTACTGTCATATATAACTAATTAGAATAAATAAAAAAAATACATGTACAACACCCACAGACAAACACAGACCATGCTTTATTTTTTCTCTCAGTTCCCCATGTATATCAGTTGAACTTGTTTTCAGGTACTATAGCCATCTTCCAAAGGGGTTTGTAAACTTCATATACCTTCTTTATCTCTCCTAGTAATTGCCCGTGTGTGTGTGTATGTGTGTGTGTGTGTGTACTTCATTTAGTTTTATTATTGCAAACTAGCCTCAATCCCTACTGGAAGTATATAGATTGTAACTACACTATATAAATGTTAACAGAGACCTAGAATTGATACATAAATTTTTAACATTTTTATTGTTGGCAAATGACACTAATACTTCACACTACTTAGCATTCATTCCATTTACATAGATGTATCAACAATCACAGATGACTAGATGACTTTGTTGTTACATTAGAGTTACTTTTTGTTAGACATTAATGTCTCTAATTAGGAAGTGAACTAGGATGAGAAAATTAACCATGTTTTTGATTAAATGTTAAATGTGCTCTTTTTTAAGTAATAGGTCTTTTAAGAGATCAAGAGTTAATTGAAAATTGCCATTATCAAGGGTCTTTCCTCAAGTAGTAATCAAAGAGGAAGAACTTGTACTATTGTGTTTGAAGACCAATAGGTCTCATTGCTAGATCTGGGCTCTAGTGAGAATTAATGGAGCACAAAGTCTAAACTATTAATGCTTTTGCACTTTTTAAAAAGGATTCAATTTGCGTAGATCCTGCGGCAGTCAATGTTATAAAGACTCTTATCTTTAATTACTTTTGTAATAGACTAACTTCAATCCAAAGAATGGAATATGAAACTCAAGGTTTCCTAAGCATTTGCTAGCTTCTAAAGATTAAAAAAAGGAATATTATATTGCTATTCAATGTCTTAGTTGGTCAAATACTTTCTCAATCGTACACCTATTAAAAATAATTTTTTTCAATAAACTTAAACTCATGTTCTAGGAAATAAATTTTTTTTTACCGAATGCTATTATTGTTGAAATTTTTTACCCAAGTAAAAATATGATGCAAATGAAATTATTGAAATAAACATTACAAAAGTTGAGATAGAAATATGTTTTGTTAAATCTGACATTTTGTACTCTGAAAACCCAAGAGCCTCTAATAAACATTTTTCAAATTAAGAGAATTAGCAATGTAGATAGAAGTTAAATATACAAAAGTCTATAGATTTACTCTTGAAATAAGCATCTACCCTTGGAAAAATTCTTAAAAATTATTTTTATATCAGCAAGGGAAAAACTACCTATAAAATATTTAGGAGTAAATGCAGCAAGAAATGCTGGGATCCATATAAAGATTATCATTTTAAAACACAATATATATTATAAGAGCAGTAGAAATAGAAAATACATTTTTGATGGGACTTCAGTGTCACATCAAATACAAATGATCTCAGAAAACAGCACAGATTTTCTTAGAGTTATGTGTAGTGACCTCATTGTTAACTATACAATTATAAAGTAAATGGAGTGCAAAGAGGAAAACTTGCTAATGCTAATTGAGCATAATACTATATAGTCTGTAGAAAAATCTACATCAAACTGTACAGGAACAGACAAATAGATCAGTCATAAGGTCTAGAGAATCCATAATCAGGGTCTAAAAACATCTAGGATATTCTCAATAAATGGGAAAAAGGTGATCCATTTAGAATGGGGCCAGTGGAGACAGACATTCAATGGAAAGAAAATAAATAATGAAACTCTGTCTTGCACATATACAAAGAAAAGTCCAGATACATTACAGGCATAAACTTACATAAAACAACATAATATAAATCTTTCAAGAAGGTCTAGGAGACTAAATATAACTAGGAATGTTACCTTAAACTTGACTAAAAATGCAGAAGCTGTGACAGAAAAGAAATATATATCGAATGTTTTAAAAAATAAAACTTGTATTAGTCATTAGACCAAAGATAGAGTTGAAACATTTTCAATTAATATTATACAGATTTAATTATTATGTAATGTGAATTACTCTAAGTTGTTAAGAAAATCATAAACAGAAGAGATAAATGCATTATCTTTTGTTCATTATATATACAAAAGCAAAAGGAGAAAATGCAAAGGGCCATGTGTAAATGACGAAGTGCTCAGATTCACTACTGAGAGAAATGAAAATCTAAATGACAATGGAGTATCATTTCATGAGACTGGTATGAAGAGCTTTTGTTTAAAGGAATGAGAGAAAGTGTCCTCTTAAACATTGAAAATAGAAATGTCAGGTGTCACCACCTTTGGGGAAAAGATATAAAAATATCTTTTCAAATTTAATTTGACCCTGCAATCCCACACCTGGGAATATGCCTCAAGAAATAAAAATACAATTCACACAGACATTTATACAAGGACGTTTATTGCAGGCTTGTTCATGGTAACCATAAACCAGAAATAAAATTAATGCCCATCAATAAAGAATTTAAGAATGGATTAGAACTATTCTACATAAATTGGAAGATTTTCCAAAGTTTTATTTCACAAAAAATGAGGTATAGAAAAATGTATAGAATATAAAAATATTTTTTAAAATAAAACACCAAGCAAAATTAGATATATGTGTTTATGTGTATAATCAGTAGGAATACGTAATGTGAATACAGACTACTAATATAATTTAAATTCCATGGGAAAATAAGATGTGCTTGATGTGTTAATATAACATGAAAAAAGGGAAAAATTAATGAAGTATATAAGATGTAATCCATTGTATGTAAAATTATGCATTTGGACTTATGATACAAAACCACACAAAGATTAATAGTGGTTATTTCAAAGCAGCTGGATTATAAGTGGTTTTTTATTTTTCTTTATATTTTAGAATATTACTCTAAGTTTAAAAATAGTGACATTTATATAATCAGACAAATGAATCTACTTGCATTGTAAGGAGTAATACAATAACTACTTTTAAATATAATTATGTTATACAATTTTTATATCTAATCTAGAGGACACAAAGTGAAGAAATTATCAGGAAAGAAGAAACAAAAATAAAAGAGTTATATTTATTGTTACTAAAATGTGCTGGATTTTCAAAGTCTTCACATGTTAATTTCAATGTAATTTTATAACAATGATGACGGTGATAAATGCTCATAAGGGATTTCACTGTGACCTTTGCCTCCATATCTAGGCATGAGCAACTGAATTTCAAAGGTCATTTAGGGTGATTTATATATTTTACCTCAATTTTTAAATTAAAATGGCCATATGAATAAATAGTAGTTTCTTTCAATTTTTTTAATTTTAAGGTGATAATATAGAGGAATGCACAAAGAAACACAAATATTGTGTTCTAATATGTAGGTCAGTTTAAATATTTACAATTTTCTTTTTATAATATTTATCGAATCCTGTTGTCCAATTATGTGGCAATTTTATAATTATTCTACTGCTCTTACTTCATATCAGAATTACTGACAGAATCTGTCCACCCTGCCAAGTACTATGTACTTTATCACAGAGCAAAATCTCTAGTCTGGTCTGATATTTCCTTAGCATCCAATCTTCTTCTCTTAGATTAGGAGAGCAAGTTGATAACAGGAAACCATGTGGTTGACAAACATTTTGTCAATAATGCAATGGTTTTTCTCAATTAAAACTAGTTCTATAAATAATAAACAATTTTATTCTTACTTTTTATCTTTTCTCCCCTATAAATTCCCTAAGTAACAATTCCAATCAAAGTTCAACACGAAAATTCTTTTATTGAAGTAAGTTGGTCTCTACTATTTTTTTTTTTTTTTTTGGTACCAGGGATTGAACTCAGGAGTACTCAACCACTGAGCCACATCCCCAGCCCTATTTTGTGTTTTATGTAGACAGGGTCTCACTGAGTTGCTTAGTCTACTACTTTTTAAAACATTGCTCACAAGTCTAAAATATTTTTATCCACCTCATTTTAAAAAATGATTCTGGACAAAATATACCAGAACTTTTGTTTTAATAAATACCATACCTATGGCATTGAGGTAACTATCTTGGATTCATTTATTTTACATACAGAAGTTCTACTATGCATTTGTATACTAAAGAAATAGTAAATGCAATGCTTATAAGGGAGTTAAAAACGTAAAGACATAACTTAAATTTCAACTTCAAAAAGTGACATTGCCAACACAGTCATTTACAACAGAGAGGAGCCCCATCAAACAATGGGTACAGTTCAAGGGCCTTATTTACTAGGTGTTAAAGACAATATCCAAGTGCTAAACATCTCCTCACAGTCCTCTCAGGGGAGACAGTTGGGGAATAGGGATCCAAGAGACATTCACAAGTAGTTCACAGTTTAGTTGACAAAACACTGCACATGAATGACAGAAAACATGTGCTAATTATCAAGGGCAAATAAATCTACTGCAACTGAGGCAATTCATTTAGTTCCAAGATGACAGAATTAGACCTTTTTCATTTGACCTGTACTCTTCCATCAGTTGATCTCAGTAGATGTCCCCAGGAGGTGATCAAAGTTCACTTTGAGCTATCTAATTCTGTCTGTAGCAACAGTACAGAACAATTGCTCCCTCTCCCAATTCATTCTCAGCTTCCCTTGTTCCTCTGTCTCTCTGGACTCCAGACTGTCAGCTTCATAACGAAAGTAGGAGGTAAAGTGAAGCTTTGCAAAAAAATATGTTGCCAGTATACTCTTACCAAGCATCTCCACAAATTGCATTAGGAAATGTTTTCAGATGAATTTACTTCACAACACACTGCTGGGGTTGTTCAAGTACAAACAGTTTCAGAAATCAGATTTGCAAATTAAAATGAAGATGACATGGCAGAGTACACACTTCATTCATGATGATTTCACAGAGTGTCCTATCCTGATTTACTCTTGTCAAAATTAACATGACAAGACATGACCTATTATGTGTTTCATTCTATACTGCATTATCCAAACCATGAGAAACTCAATTTAAACAAATTTCTACTCAAACCTTTCATTTCTTTCCTTTTGCTCATTTCTACCTTGTTCTTCCTTTCTGCCAAGAAATTTTATACTTTGTACGATTCTTACCATGATATCCCTTTACTAACAATTTCTGCACAATTTATATTAGCCTTATTTTCATATTTACATCTTTTAATTGTAGACTTAGTCTATCTATCTTACATTCCTTGCTTTATCTTTTTTTTACTATATAGAAAACTCCACACTGTTTTGAACTAAGTCACAGAGTTCTGTTTTTACAAAGGTTCCTCCAGATTAAATTCCTAGCACTTTGAGGAATAAATTCGTAAAATCTCTTTATACCCAGCTTCACTTTGAATGCATGTTTTATGAGTTAGGTGGTAAATTAATTAAGGATGAAATAATTCGAAAATGCTAAGTCAATAAATGGTTTTGTAGTGGAAATCTGTGATGCAGCAATTCTTTCTCCAGAGAAATCTCTGATTTATTTGAAGATCAAAGTATTCAATGATGTTAGCTATTACAGCTTTGTATTGGATTATATTTCTTTGGGTATGTGTGAATACATTCATTTTTTATTTGAAGAAGTGAAATTGAGCATTGGATGAGTTTCTTTTATTTTTTAAACAAATGGAATGTTACCAAAGTAATTCCTGCTCATTAGTAAGTTCATTAGGGTTGAGGGATGAAAAAGAGAAACATGAGTAGTTGCCTTCTCATTTCATTATTAACATGATACTGCATTTTCCGTTTGAATGTTTTTACCTTTTTTAAAAAACTAAATAATATGGAAATATAGATAGATATATCAATCTATCAGAAAGTTCAAATCTGTATTGGTCTCATTCCTGGGAAATAATCTCATTAATTTAGCATATATACTTCTTAACATTTTTAAGATTTCTTTTTTAGTTTTAATTACACATAATAATGAATTTTGTTGTGCCATATTCATTCATGCATATAGCATACTTTAATCATTTATGTCTCCTAACATAGTTCTCACCCTTCTATGCCCCCATCCCCTTGATCTTCTCTAACAAACTTTGTGATCTTAACAGAAAGATATTTATAATAAAATGTATACACTTACAAAGTATTCATTTGTCTTCTTACTACTGGTCTTATCTAAGCATACTAAAGATATATAGATCTAATAAGATGTTATTTTATTGTGGAAGCTCATATACAATGTACATACATTAATTGCTCCCCATGGGATATTACTCTACCTTACTGAAAGATTTAAATACCCTAAGGAAAGAGTTGTGTTCTTTCTTTCTCATTTTTCTTTGCTATGATCTTTAGCATCTAAGTATTTTTAAAGTCATCCTTTGCTATTAACAAAAAGAATATTTTACTTAGGCATTATCAATTTAGATACCAATTTTACATGCAAAATTGTTTGACTCTTCACAATAACCCTGACCTATATAATGCAGGAATGCTATCCATGCTAGAAGTAAGGGGAAGTGCTCTGACTTGACTCCAGGCCATGGAGTCTGATGTAGTGTTCAGTGTATTGTATTGGTTGCATGAAACTATTTCTCATTGTCTAATATAACTTAGTTTCTAATGTCTTAGCAGAATGTGACACTATCTCTTCTTCTCACACTAATTAAAATATAATCTTAAAAAGACTTACCTGAATAGCTTCTCTTTTTAACCTGCTTAAATATCTAAAATTGTTTATTCAATATTACTCTCTATTAGTACAGTGAAGAGCCATGTATTATTATCATGAAGAGATCATATGATTTATTCTGTTAGATTAAATAAGCAATAACTATACAGAAGCAAAAATAAAATCCCAGTTAAATATTTCCTGTAGAGAAAGTCTTTAAAGTGAGATAGTTCAGGGTCATCTTAGAATAGCTTTAGATAGCCAGACCTGGTGGCCTGTAATCCTAGAGACTTGGGAGGCTCAGGCAGGAGGATCAAGAGTTCAAAGCCAGCCTCAGCAACAGTGAGATGCTAAGCAACTCAGTGAGACCTTTTCTCTAAATAATATACAAAATAGGACTGGGGATATGGCTCAGTGGTTGAGTGCCCCTGGGTTCAATTCCTAGTACCTGCTAAGGGGGAAAATATCTTTAGATATATCTTCATAGCTAGGAAAGAGAATAGAGTCAAAGGATTAAATATTTCCCCACAAAGGAAGACTCAAAGAAAAGGCAACTCATAATTTTGTATCTGTTCCCTTCCCTGCAGTGATATACACATCTACTTACCTATACTTTTAGGAGATTTTATAGAGTGTATAAATTAGAAGGTAAAAGATAAGTAAGGTCATATTATTAGAACCTATTTCTTTGAAGGAAAGATTGAGCACATAATAGATACTCATTAAATATTTTTTCAAATAAATATATAATGGAAATGATGCATTGCCTTTGGAGAGAGAAGATATGAGATTCTTCATTAGCCAACTCCCACCTCTTCCTATTTAGAGTGGGACTAAGCAAAGTACTTAACGGCAAAACTTTAGATGCAGCCACATCAATGTTTGTAGCAGCTCAATTCACAATAGCTTAATTATGGAACCAACCTAGATGCCCTTCAACAGATGAATGGATAAAGAAAATGTACATATTCACAATGGATACTCAGCTTTAAAGAAGAATGAACTTATGGTATTTGCAGGTAAGTGCATGGAACTAGAGAATATCATGCTAAGTGAAATAAGCCAATTCCAAAAAACCAAAGGCTGAATGTTTTCTCTGATAAGAGGATGCTGATCCATAGTGGTGGGGGGTGGTAGGGAAGAATGAAGGAACTTTGGATTGTGCAGAGGGGAGTGAAGGGAGAGGAAGGATTGTGGAGATGGGAAGGATGGTGGAACAAGACAGGTATTATTACCTTACATACATGTATGATTATACTACTGGTGTGACTCTGCACCATATACAGCCAGAGGAAAGAAAAGTTGTGCTCCGTTCATGTACAATATGTCAAAATGCATTCTACTGTCATGCATAACTAATTAGAACAAATTTTAAAAATCAATAAAAGCAAAAAGAAAATGAGCCTTATATTTCTTGGTATGACACTGTTACAAATGTATACTTAACATTTGTGCCTCAGGAGCCTCTCCTGCCTCTTGCCTTGTTCCGGCTCCCATCTTCTTCTTCTTCTTTTTTTTTTTTAGATATAACTCATCAAACATTTCACCTTCTTTCTTAATTATTATCTAGAAGAAAAAAGAAAACTATGCCCTACCTTCATGGCAGATTTCCTTTCCTTTATTTCATTATAGGGTTAGAAAACCTAAATATAGGTGGTGGTTGGGGAGAGTAAAATGACCCTCTTTCTCACTGCCTTTCTCTTCTTTTTTGGGAAACCTGGAGCTTGCAGAGTTTGGCAAGCACACACAATTATAAGTGATATACCTGATTATATTAAACAACATGCATGAGGAAACCTTAACTGTTATCATCATGAAGAGTAATTTGCAGGCACAGCCAGTGTTGGACTTCAGTGCTTTGGCCACTTGCAGTCATCCTAGAGTGACATAGGCTCTGGTCTACAGATGATATGGGATCCTCGAATGACCAATTTAAAGAATATATATCATTTGTGAGACAAAATAATAGAGTGTCAAAATGAGAAGGTAATTTATGTCTTTCTGTTTCTACCACTTGCCAATACTACCCCACCATCCTAGCATTTTTTTTCATTTATTTGTCAGAGCTCTGAAGGTTGGAGGCTGATACCAGGCAACAATCAGAATGTATGATCAAACAGTGAAATGGAAATTGCTGACTGCATTTCCTCTGGAGTTGGTCCCATATTATCTGTTGAACTTCAATATCTTTGCTGATACCTGATCCAGGTCTTCCTCACCCCTTTCATGACCTCAGTATTAGCAGCCTAAATTCTGGAATTGGGCCACCAACATATCCTGCATGCCATTTTTATTCACAAGCATAATTTTGTCCTAGCTTATAGAAAAAAAAAAATCAGTGTCTCTGCTTTATAATCAAGGTTATCAGGCTTCCTTTCTAAAGTTGTCCGCTGTTCTCCACTTTCTTCTTCAGTTGGAGCCATTCCAATGTCATCTCAGCCCTCTACAGATAATCTGCTCATTCTACTGTTGAGATTTATTTTTAAATCCAGTTTGACATGGAATGCTCAGTATTCCCATTATACCATACTTAGATAAATATAGTCCATTTTGGGGAAACTATGTCAAATTATATCACCTTATTAAATTACTCCAGCTGATATAGATGTGGACTTTCTTTTAAAACATTTATTTGCTTTTATCTTTGATTTATCCTTTCAAGATCCTGAATAGTTCAACACCTGTCAGAGAAATGTATTTTTGATGAAACTGAAAACTTTTGTGAAATTTGAAATGTATCAGCATATGATATATTGCATGAAATCCAAATGTATTCAAGTTTCATACCAATTAAAATAATTTCTGAAAAATTCACATTTATTATTTTTGGGTTAGGATAAACATCTCTATTTTAGTATCTGTCTCCATTCTTATCCATCTATCAATGGAAATTTGTATGTATTCACATGTCTACGTAGCCCAGGTTATGGTCTTGCTTATGTCTATGAGAATCCTTTTGAAAGCTTTAACTCATTTTGTAAAGTCAAAAAGAAAAGTTATTGTAATCTTAACTTTTGGTAGTCATAATTGGTTTTTCTTTGTCAAAAACTTACTTTATTTATTCCAGCACACTACATGGTATGCTTCTGTCAACATTCTGAAAATTTTACAGCACAAAGCCTTCTTGTATTAAGCATAGCACAGTTATTTTGTTCATTTGCAATTCATTTGCCATCTTGTTAAGTAGTACCCGAACTTTCCATCATCTTAAAATTTAGTTATCAGTAACCAAATATTTGTACTATAAAGGAGAAAGCATCTCTGAAAGAAACTTTTTAGACTAATAACTACATAATCTCATAATAAAGTGACATAGCATAGAAAAATAATAACATGGTGAAAGTGTGAGTAGAGCCTAAAATAATGTTTCATAGATGAGCAAAAATTGTAAAAAGTATATAAGACAAAACACATGAAATTACTAATACAATGTATTAGTAGACTCTAGAAGAATGAGGGCATTCTTAATTAGGATTCACAGAGTGTTTTAATGATTTATTCAGTTCCTTGTGCTATGGGAATTTTTTTTTTTCCTTTTGAAAACACTTCCTCCCATTTAAAACCCTTCTTATTATATCTCAGTCAGAGGGAAACTCGGTACTACTCACATCAAACTAGTTGAATTCCAGCAAATAAATGAAAACAATGGATGAGATCACTTTCGCTGCCAAGGAAATGCAAGGTCACTGCCCCAATCAGCAGCCAGACTGCTCAAGGAAGTGCCAGTTCCCATAGGAATGTGCTCTCACACTATCTCAAGCAAGAGAACCAAAAGGGATAATCAAATGGGAGATATTTATAAAACTACCGGGAAAAGTGAAGGAAGTGGGATGGACTTTATTAAGGATTGTGTGGGTAATGATTAGGCAGTGATATCTCCAATCTGAGTTCTGGTTAGTTCCAACTCCAAATCCCTTCCTGTAACTTAACATCAAAGGTTTAAAATGCTACCCAAGATTTTCCTTCTGTACAATTATCCCGTGAAAGAGTCCTCACTTAAAACAAAAATACTCAATATTGTATTGTATACTTAAAATTTACTAAGAGGGTAGATCTTATGTTAGATGTTCTTAGCACACAAAATAATAATAATAATTTAATAATAGTAAAAGGGTTAAGAGAAAAATTTGGGCGGTAATGGATACATTTATGGCTTTGATGGCTTCATGGATAAATTCTTATCCCCAAACTCAGCTAGTTGTATAAAATTTTGCATTTTTTAAGTATGGGGATACATTCTAAGCAATACATTCTTAGTCAATTTCATCCATGTACAAACATTAGAAAATGTATTGATAAAAACCTAAATAGCACAGGCTGCTACATACCTACTGTATGTGCCAGAATTTTATATGTGCCAGAATTTTATATGACTTGCAGTGCAATAAGTTCTTTTACATCAGCATTTCCAAAAACATGAGTAATGTGTTGCTCTTACAATATCACGATAGCTACAGTATCACCAGGTGATAATAATTTTTCAGCTCCATTATAATCTTATGAGACCACCACCTATGTATACGTGGCCTATTGTTAACTGAAATATTGTTATGCAGCACATGACTTCACATTAAATCTGCATGCCTTTTTATATGTTAATCATTCATCAAAAAAGTGATTAAAAATACTTCTGGGAAGTGATAGTGACAGGTTTGAGGGATGTGAAGACATCCTGACCATGATGAGATAGTCTTACCTTAGAATGTAGGAAATGACCCTAGTGGTCACTTTGATACTTTTGAATTTGACAGATATTTATAGGTAGACACTGACAATATTAGCCCTTAGTTGATGCTATCGATGCTGATTAATTAGTACCAATGACTAAACAGTTTAACGGCTTAAGATACAAAAGTAGAAGTGACAGATACCATTAGTAAAGATGTTTATCATGAACAAAGATTAAATAAACAAGTGCTCAGAATGTAGTACAGTAAGTCTGCAATACTAAGAATGCTACATTTTCTAACTTTTACAGAAAACGTATAACTATGCAACAGCAATTGTTTAGTGATAAACAGGCACCATACTATTGACACATACTCTAAATGATGTCTCATGAATGAAACAAATATGAAGCTATAGTCTCTTAATTGGATTCTATATACTTTTTGAGAATATTCTTTTACATGTTTTAGTTATTTTTATAATTTCTTAAGTTTTCATTTTACCTCAGCTGATTTATTATTTACTAAAAGCCTCAACTTTTAAAACTGAATAACTTCCTTAAATTTCAATACTTTAGCATTCTCTGGGAGCTTGGCATTGCCTTAGTTGGACACATACAGGTCAATATTGTGTCTTTCTTCCATAAAATAGTTTATCTAGCCACTCACCTATTGCTATTCCATGGACAATGACTATATACATATAAGTAGATACGTGTTGGTATATATCCTGGTTTCTAAGTAAACTTTCAATATTTAACAAAATGCATTTTTTAATGAAATCTGGAACCTGACATAATGAGCTGAATGAGCTCTGCAGTTTTTTCAGTACAATAGTACCTGTTTTTTCAAGGAAAGAAATTAAATTGAAGGAAAGTACAGAAGGAAATAGAAATGAATGTGGACAATAACCTAGGTGAGCAGATCAGAATGGGAGGTATGCAAAAACTCAACCATCAGTTTCAAGGGAAAAAACATAATGGTTAGAGAGTATATTAAATGAGAACTTAAAAAAAAAAAAAAAAGCAAAGCAGAGGTCCTGTTTTATAATTATGACCACAGCAGTTATTTTGGATTCTAACGCTGGTTTCATGGACAGCATAGCTTTCAGCATTTGTTCTGACTGTTGCTCCAATATTTTGAATTGAATATAAACATCCTTTGTAGGAGGATGACCATGTATGTACTTCCTTTTAACTTATTATAGATAAAATGTATGTTTTATTTATTTATCACCCCACAAATACACTCTATGATCCAAATGCAGCACCTTCAGGGAACATGCAAACATTAAGACAATGGAAGACTGACACTCCGCAGTCACTCAGTCTCATTATAAAGGAGGAAAGTGAAAAGCTAAGCAGACCCAAACTGTTTGCTCTAAAACTGAAATTGATTATTATTACAATGGTTGTACTTCAAATTTTGAATTATGTACCTATCTGATGAGAATAAAATTCAGCTTCCTCTTAGAAACTACTTCACATGAACCATCTATTACCCTAGAAATTTGCAGCAGCATACAGGTTGCCTGGGTATAATAATTGGAGTATCTTGGAGAAGGCCTTTTATTGCTCTGTACTTTTCCTTTTTGGGGGGTGGGGAGTGGCCTGGGCAAGTTACTCAAAGTTTTTGAAATTCAACTCTCTCATTTAAAATATAGCAATAATGATACCCACTTTGTTTTGTGTAAGTGATCTTTTTTTAAAAAAGTTCAATGTAAAATTTATATTTTAGGGGCTGGAGGTATAGCTCAGTGGAAGGGCACTTGCCCAGCATGTGCAAGGCCTTGGGTTCAATTTTAAGCATTACCAAAAACAAAGTAAAATAATAAGTAAAAGTTATATTTTAAATAATTTCTAGGTTCTAAGTTAATTCTGTACCTGGCATAGTACTAGATATATGTTTAATCAATACTTGTTTAGTGATTAAATGACTATAATATGTTATATGGTGAAGATAAATGAATATTGCCACCACTGTTTAACATACAAAGGATTCAGTTTATTTACCAAATAAATACATGTATGCTATGGTGTAGATATGAGATGTTCCCTAAAAGCTCATGTGTGAGACAAGAATTTTCAGAAATGAATCATTAGATTATGAGAAGTGTGACTTAAATGGTGGATTAATCCACTGACATGGATTAACTGGGCAGTAACTGAGGGTTGATAAGTTGTGGCTAGAGAAGGTAGGTCACTGGAGGTGTGCCTTTAGGGTTGATGTTTTGTCCTTGGTAAATGGAGCATGTTCTCTTCCCTTTCTTTTCTCTCTCTCCTCTGCCCTCTCTTTTCTCTCTCTCTTTCTGTCTGTTTTTCCTGATCATCATGTTCTGAGCCATTTTCCTCCACCATGCCCTTTCACTATAATGTTTTGCCTCATTTCAGGCCCAGAGCTATGGAATCAGCTGGCCATGGACTGAATATCCAGAACCATGAGCCAAAATAAACTTTTCCTTCTCTACATTGTTCTTGTCAGGTCTTTTAGTCACAGTGACGAAAAAGCTTACCTAAACAATGTATATTCATGAAATAAATGTGTAAAATAAATTAAAAACCCATTAATAATGCACTTTCTCATGAATAATTTGCATTAGGGTTCTCATTAAAGATAATATGAAGCCACAACAATAAGGCAAATACTATTTCCTCATTTCCTTATCTTAAAGTTTTAAACATTTTGATTTTGAATAATACATACCATATGCTTTTATAATACTGCCCATTTATAAGTAAATAAACATACATATATTGGGTTATGCTCTATAATAATTGTAGAGATTCTAGATCCAGAGGATATGAAGTCCAAACATTTAAACTTGACTTCCAAGACATTTTAGGTTTCTTCAGTGTCTCTTTGATGCTAATTATTCCTCTCTTTATAACCTAATCTGAGGTGTGAACAACATGGAGTCATGATATTCTTGCACATGGAACCATTAGTATTGCAAATCACCCTCTTTAAACTTATGCACACCTACTAATCTTCACCTCAGCAGCATTATCTCTAAGAGGCATTCTTGATCCTATCAACCTCCTTTCGGGAAGAACTCACTATCTCAGTTGTTATTTGCATGCACTGTCTTTCTTCTATTGACACAGGAGAGTATCTCTAGTATTTTACTGGTCTTTTGTGCCATTCTTTCTATAATAAAAAAGAGGTCCCTGAAAATTGGGTCTATGCTTTGTTTTGTTTGGTTTTGTCAATATATTCCAGCACTCAGAATGCCTCAATGTCTTTAATTTTGTTGAATAAAAAAGTAATTCAATAAATGCATAGTAAATGAATTCACAAGCAAAGTAACGACACTGAAGTAATTCTGTGGTTCTAACATTATACTCCAGAACAGCTATTATATGTCAGTCCTGGGCAGCAGAAAATGGACTGCAAACTTATTTGGGTTAATTCAGAAGAGTTTAATAGAAGGTATAAAAACAAGAGAGTGGGCAATGTTAATAGAAATCACCCAGGAATGGGGTAGCACCTTATGGCTAGCAACTATTGGCAGAGTCCCACCCTAAGGTGATGAAGAAAACAAGGGAAAAGATTTTGCCAGCACCCAGGAACACCTAGAGCTAAGGAGAAAGCTGCTAGAGAGGGGTCATAGTCTTTGTTAAAGAAATTCAGTCACTGCTGAACCATGAACAGACAGGAATAAATTCCCCAACTTCTCAGTCTTCCCACCTTCTGCTATACTGTTGCCACCTCCTACTGGTAGAATCCCACCAGAAAGCAGAAAACTAAAAGCCTCATGAACATTCTGCTCAGAGGTCAGCTTCAGGCACAGTGGCATGAAGAAAGAGGCTTGACAGTGGATCCCTAATCTGTCATAATAAACCACCCGGTTGGCTCTGCATTTTGAGACAAGTACAGGTTTTCATTTTTAGCCCTCTACTGTCTACTTAAGAACATGGATATATTGATTAATCCTTTCTTTCTTTTTTTAAAATAATTCTTTAGTCAGGTATGGTCCAGAGGCAGCAGAGATAAGCTCACAAGAAATCAGGATAAATATCTGATAGGCATATCAATACTTTGGATATTAAAGAAAGTTTTAAAATCTAAAAGCCTGCTATTCATGAATGGGAAGTAGTAATTTTATAAATGGATTCTGAATAACCAAAGAGGAATCAGTGTTGCTTTAAATAGCAGGCAATTTTCTTCCTTTTTTTCAATAAGAGTAGGATTAAATTTGTAATTTCACCAATCCATAAAGTCATAGTGTGGAAATGGGTCCTTAGGAATCACACATACTAGTATAATACCTTGCATGTGCTGTCAAGATTGTGGGAAGCTGTGTTACTCTACATGCACTATAGGTAAATTCACCGGGATATTTCACTATAAATTGATTCATGGAACATGCTGAAAATTAATTAACTTTCTTCCAAGAAAGATATATAGGGTTTTATGTTCACAATTTCAGGTATGGTTTTTGTCCAGGGTTCATAATAATCACACAATATGGAACGTCTTTAGAGATTTTCAGCTCTCTCCTATCATTGCCCACCCCACCACACATGGTTCTACAGATAAGGATACTGAGTTTAAAAGAGTTAAATGACTTTTTCAACTCTGTGTAGTCATGAATGCATAGGTTTCTTATTTAGTACTTACATTTCCTAATCATCCATTACTTACATTCCTCCCATTAATTCAGCCAGTTTTCAGATTGTTGTAATGCCAATAGTTTTATATTCAAGTTTTATACCACCATTCTAGAAAGCAATCCTAAAACAGAAGGTTGGAGCAGGTAACAACTGGTGTTCTAAAGTGAAATAGGAATCAGAAAGAGGTTGACTGTCTTGAGAAGAAATGTAATTTTCTGGTCAACAATTTTTAATTTTGAAAACGAGAGGTGTGTAAGGAATATCTGAATTAGAAAAAATAATCAGAAAGCCACCTAAGAAGCATTATTCGTGACTATCTGATATGCTCTGGCTGAAATTATATAGGGACTTAAGAGAACAAATGAAATTGATAAGGCAAATGAGAAACAGCTAGGCATCATATCAGTATTTCTAGGGATGATTAGATCATTCTGTCCTTCATGTTTTACCCCTCTGTATTTGTGCTCAAGTGTTAGCTATATACATTTATTTAGAATCTGCATAGATTTCCTTTTTTTTTTTTGGTTAGTTAACAAAAATCTTTTTAAGATCCTAATTCTGTTTTATTCCCTCAGGAATTTGCGGTGCTGAAATTCCCCCACTTCTGGGCAGTGTTTCCACAGGACTTGTAATTATAATTAATTGCCTTTGTCAGACAATGTGATAAAACAAAGTACATTCAAATGGAAGACATTTTCAAAAGTAGGCACTACTCTCCACTAAATGCCTTTGTATTTGAGCAGATTTTATACTTTTTCCTAAAACTCATTGTGCCTTCCATATGCATATTCTAGAGGTGAGATGGGACAGCTAACGCATTGTAGAGGTGGGAATGGCTCACAGCAAAGCTTTAAATCAAGGATTATGCTTTTCTGGAGATAGCTGTCTCCTCTTGCCCATCCTCCACAGCTCCAACAGCTTCTCTCAGCCCAGAGACTAGGGAACCAACATTTTCCCTTAATTTCCCACTAGCTACACTTCCCCTGTGAGTCAGTGATGGGGAGCTGGCTCCCAAGGGACCTTCCTAACATCCCCTGTGGTTTATCTATGCCTCCTCCCCATTGAGATCACCCACTAGAAAGACCTTGGATGGGCCTTATAGGACTGTGTACTGTTTACTTCAGGGGAGTCCATTTCATGTTTTCATGCTGTAGGTCCTGTTCCTCCTTCCTGGAGATTTTGAGACTTATCCTGAAGGAGGATCCAGGCTTATCACATAGACACTTCACTTCCTTCCTTTTTTCTCCATTAATTTCCCCATTTTTCTACTCCTCTTCTGCCTCCTCCTCTTTTTTTTTTTAACAGTAGATAGATGTGTTTATCTTCTTATTGGTGTTTCTGGCTGATTTCAAGGTATAAGAGTGGCATAAAAGTTTATTTACTCTCTCATGTTTAATCACACACTTCATTTAGTAATACCTACATAATATTCCACATATGGAAAGAAGCCTCATGATTGAACTAGTCCTTTACTGGTGGAATTTAGACTGTCTTTCTAAACATGCTACAAGGAGAGTTGTATATATATTCATACACTTAAATATTTTAGAAGAAATTCCTATAAGAGAAATCACTGCCAAATAGAATGCACAAAATTGATCAGATTATCCATCAGGCCATTATTTTAACTTCTTCTAAGTGGAATTTGGGGCCTGTGCAAGTTCAATGTATGGATGAAAGTCTTCCTTAATTTCAGGGAAGCCTTCTCTTAATATGTTTTAGTGCTGTTCTAATTTTTCTTTCTATCTCCAGGAACACTAGATTTTTTTTACAGTAATTTTCATGATGTGTTTCCATATCCAGTAACTCCTTAAAAGATAGTTCACTTCGTGTTCTTAATACCACGGTTCTTTTTACCACTACGTATTTTTCTACTTTTTGTTGCTTCTTGTGTGAATTTCATTTCTATTCTTATTTTATAATCCATCTTCATTTCTTTTCTTACTAAATTACTTTTAAATTCTTTCTATTTTCTTATCTTTTGTTTGTTTTTGTTTCTGTGGTTCTGGGGAGCGAACCCAGGGCTTCACTCATACTAGGCAAGTGCTGTGTCACTGAGTTACTTCTCCAGTACTTTATCTCCTGTTTGAATCCTGACTCATTTCTGCTTTGAGTTCAGAAAACCACATTTCACCTAAGTCTTTGGTTTCCTAGAGAAATGCTTGATACACTTTCATATCAACTCTTGGCCTGGGTAACACTCTAGTCAAGCCTGGCCAGAAGTCATTGGCTCTCAGGAAGCTGCTGGTGTCCAGGTATGTGTTCAGTGATTTAGAATTCTCTTCCATTCATTGTGAAAACGTTAAACCCTCGGTCTGCAAGCTGGTAGTCTTCAGCTGGCAATGATTCATAGTGGGCTTTCTAGCTCAGTCCTGGCTACTCACCATTATGTTCATAATCAGACTCAAGATGTTGCAGCAGCCTTTTTCTCTGCCCTTCACCTTGCCCCATTAATAAGGTGGCACTGACTTTTGAAGATGTTGATTGTTCACAAAAGCTGGCAAGACATAATATTAGCCTCTAATTTCTTTCCCTCAGTTAGGTCTAATTTTACCATACTGCCAAATCTGTATCAATTGTGGTTTGTTACTGTGACTGTTTCCTATTGTCATAAAAGAATGAGCTTTCATTTGTGCTTTTTATTCTTACAGATTTTAGTCTTTTCAAAAGCAGGAAATAGAACAGATTTATCATCTTCAGTTTGGATATTTTAGCAGCAATTCTTCATTTACTTATGACAGCTTCCCCAAGATTCTTAGGTTTATCTGGCTAAATTCATTTAATAGGACATTTTAAATCTTGTTGACTGATTTCTTTTATCTTCTTACATGATAAAAGTGTTTCTGAATGTGACAAAAGATCAAATGTTTTAGATTTAATTATTAAATCCTTGATTTGTGGTTCTGTGCTTTAGTGATGTTACTATTTCACTCTTCACTTTATCGGCTTCATGATATTATACTGTAATGTTTGAGTAACACATAGGCCAAAATGCCTGATTTTTGTTACTTTTTCACTAGGGTTTTAACTTTCTTGATCATATGTGATAATTCATAATAAAGAAAAATGTTAATCATTAACTAAATTGTTTAATAAAAAGTTTTATCCATAACCTAGTAAGCCAGAACATATATGTTACTATCATTTCTTGTTATATTTATACACAATATTTCTATTGGGATGAAAGCACCTGACAATCTGCACAATTTAACTGGATGGGAATATTAGGCTCTATGCAATGGTAGCTACTATCCTAATTACACTTTTAATTGAGTAGTCAACATTAAATTAAATGTCTACGGCATGCCAACCCAGTGACAGCAGGAGACAACTCAAGCTGTCTTGGAGGCTCATTCCATTACTTGACAGGAGCCAAGTAACCGATATAACTGTAATACTTCAGGGGAAAAAAAATCAGAAAATCACTGGAATAAAAATAGTCAGAAAAGAACAAAACAGGGCTTACACAGAAAATGTCTATGACATACAATCAGAGGTACAAGTGCACACACACACACATAATCACACACACACACATTCAAGGAGTTGTGGGAACCTGGAGAATGAAGGCAGGAAAAGCAGCCACTAGCAAGGCCAGGGCAGTGGAATGATGACACCAGACTGAATAAAGAGCAAAGCACTGTACTGCTGAAATAAAACACAACTGTATGAGTACCAAGAAGGCAAATATTCTAAAAGGAGCAACTAGAACCAGGCTATTATGAGAAAGAGTTTGGTCCTAGATTAATCCATTGTTTTCATTTACTCATTTATTTAAACTACATCCTGTTTCAAAAAAGACTTTCGTCAATATTTCAAAATCCATACATAGCAAAATCACTAAGGCAAGAATGGGTAAAGGAAAAATAATGAGGATGAGAGATAAGATAAAGCTAGTGGGAAAGGCTGGTAAACAACATGCATGCCACACAATCCTCTTTAGCTTCTCAGCAGCCAGAGTAAACAGGAAAATGTGATCTGTTTCCAGGGGACAAGAGAAAAACAATCCAGCTGCTCACCAGAAGCATATGGGTTGAGACTTCATTGAAATTTATCTTATGTTTTTAATCAAGAGAACAGACTGTGTGATAAAGTAGATGACACTCTCAATGTCATTTGTACAATAAATATGATATAAAATTCTGAGTAATGATACTATAATTTCTTCAGTTTGGTCCAAATCATAACTTCATAAATATTTCAGTAAAAGCAATTATGCAAATGATCCAGATATGCCACTCCCAGATGGTCTGGTTTATCCAAGAGCAAAATTGAGAATGTCCAGAGAACATCATATCCTTTAGATAATCCTCAATGAATATTATGTTCACAGCAAATAAATCATAAATGAGGTAGACATTCATAATCTAGTCATTATGAACCCAAATATAATTTGCCAAATAATTTCCACCTAAGAAATGCAGCCAATTAATTATGTTTTATAAGCTAGGCCAGTCATGATTAAACATCTTCTACTTACCTTATTTCCTGCTGATTCCTGTTTTCTTCTCTGGAGAGTTACCCCATTTTATAAAATGTGCAAGAAAATTATTCTTAGGTATAGCTCCCTAGGTCATTGTTAAGAGCAGATTTTGTTTATAGGGTAATTCTGAAAATGATATAAACCTGGAGAGATTACAAGTGTGCCTTGTTCTATTAACAGACCAAAATAAGTTTCTAAATTTAAAATCCCAGTACTCTAGCCTTTACATAAATTTGTTTTCTTTGATCATAGAAACAGTACTGTTGACCCAACAAAGCAATGTCTTTTCATGGAGAGTTGCTCACGTGCTAGACTTTTGAAAGGAGCAAAATAGAAGCGTGGAGAATTCCACAGAAACAGATCAAAAGCTTTAAACCCAGGGGTCGCTTACACTTGGCTGTTCAGGTGTATATTCCAGGAGTTAGTTTTAAACAGTATGTTTAAGTACTCATGGTCTTGACAGATAGACACATGTGGTTAACAATAATAAAATGTTACCTCAAATCAGCAGCTTTCCCGGTCTTGTTGGTGCATATGACCTCCCTGGTCTGATATCCAATCTGGATGTCCCAATATTTGTTCTCTTGTCGGTTCTGTCTGTTCCTATTTCTCTTTTTCTTGATAAGTTCCCGGGCCTCTGGATCCTTTACTCCTTTGCCTCTGTCCTTTTCCCGATCTTTATTCTTTCGGCGTCTCCTTGCCTGTCTCACTTGTCTGGAGTGCGGCATGGAGCACGTGCTCCAGGGCCCCACCTGCAAACTGTACATGCTCTCCTCTGCCTCACAAGGGCTGAACTGGCACACTTGGAATTCAGTCAGGTTTGGACAGCCAGAGCCTCCAAACTGTGGGGGCGCCACAACATGCCGCGTCCGATGCTGGAGTCCACTGCCGCAGGTCTTGGAGCACTCGGACCACGGGGAGAACTCAGACACGATGCAATCTTGCTGGCAAGGAATGAGGCAAGCCTGTTCCAGGAGAGGCTTGGGCTCAAAGTACTCACAGATGATATCCTCAGCAGGCACATCTTTATCTTTCTGGATGCACGTTATCTCTCTCACCTGAATGCCTTCTTCTCCCTTGATACACTCCAGGGGTTTCTCTAGGCTTTTTGAAATCACTGGCTGACACTGATTCCAGGGTCCCAGCCTCCAATCATACAACTCTTTGTGCCAGTCACAAACTTTGAAACAGTTTTGCTGGTTACTGGGTCTTCCAGACTGCTTACAGTTGCTATGCAACGTCGTCCAGCCCTCCACATGAGCACACCACACAGCCCTGGTTTGGATGCCTCCTGGACCACATTCATCACCCATGCATCTGCCCCATGGACCTAAAAAACAACGCAGGAGTTAACAGTGCCACTAAAAAAATAAAATAAAATAAAAATAAAAAAACGACGAGTCACTTCACATTCCAGACAGATTCCTCAAGACCTAGTACATTAACTTCCCTGAAGTGTAATAAAGTAGGTCTCTGTAGGAACCTGTCGGAAAGGAATGATCTTTACCAAGTATTTTTACAAAAGGGAACTGTGTCACAGTGCCTATATAAGGTAACTGCTGGGGAGCAATTTTACTTTGGGTCCTTTTGGGATTACTAAAAGTTTGCTTTTATTCATTTCCTTCACGTTAGGTAGTTAGAAATCCTGGCTCATAAAGGACATCAAAAATTAGTCACAGTGAAAACCCATTACTCCTGCTTCACAACTACCAAATCCATTCTAGTAACTGGCAAAGAAAAGGGCCCCTGGTGAAAGACTGCTTCTGCAGCAGACTTTATGTTTCTTGGGCAATTAACTACTTTGTAGAAGATACTCTCTTCTACCTCATTTTTTATTATTATGGCTATGACTGCAAGGGTCTAATAGTTGTATACTGTGCATGCTGACAGAATTTAAAGTGCCGCCTTTCTGTTCACCAAAGCTGAGAAGTGAAAAAATCCTCATTGATCACATTCAGGGTTCAAATTTATCAAAAAAATTAACTTTTCTTCCTTCTCCAGTGAAGTATAGACATGAGTAAGAGAATTTAAATTCAACTGAAAGACTTTTTCAATTTTCTGAATGTTTTGTTAAGGGGTTATTTGGGGTTTTATCTATTCATTTTCTAAATATGAACTGTTTGTTATTATAGAGTTATTTTAGGGAATACTTAAATCCATAGCTTCAGTATGACATATTAGATCTGTACCTTAGAATCCTTCTTAGAAGAGAGAGACAGAGAGAGCTTGAATTTTCTATACTATTTCTTTTTCTAAGGTAAATAATAAGATTTTCAAAGCTTTAGCAGACAATTCTAATTTATGAAATTGAGAACTATATTTTAAAAATGTAAAGATCATATAATCACATGATTTTCAAAATTTGTTCCATGAATTTGAGAACTTCTTTGGTGACCCTCAACTGTCTTCAACAGGTTGTGAGGGAAGATAAAGGCAAGGTGAGAGCTCTAGGGTCCTCCCTCTACACGTCCATACTGCTACCTCCTTCCTCTCCTTCCTCATTACTGCTTCTATAAGAAAAGCTCTATTTCATTATTTAGTTTTATTCATGTGGAGATTATGTATTAGAGTCTGTCTGCAAGAGTCTTCTGCAGCTAAAAAGTGGAAACCATTAAACTAGGCCAGTTGACTCATTCTACTGATGAGAATAACAGGAGATAGGAAGGGCCAGTGATTTGCCAAGTTCACATCTTGAATGAATAACACAACCATTCTAGATTTTTAGATCCAGTTCCTCTGACTTTTAGTCACATGACATAGCCGGGATTTTAGAGATTAAGGTTCAAGTAGCTTCTCCTGTACAAAACAATTGTTAGCCTACACAGAATGAAATATGAAGAATATGCTTACCAAATTTAATTGAAATATTTAATTTTGTTTACCAAGAAAGATATTTAAAATTTGATTTTATCTTCCTTACAAATAGCATAATCATGTTGTAAGTAGAAAAGATGCTTACTATAAATATTATAACTAACATTATAACATTGTAAATGATCATTTCTACAATGAACAGAAGTGTTATACTTTATTTGAAATACCTGAATTGTTTCTTTATGAAGTTCATATGCAAAGAGCTATCAAGCACTTATAATAAAGAAACAGTCTTCCTGGAGTATTTATTTCAAGACTTCAGAACTTAAAAACCCAGTGGGTTTTTTACATGTGTCAATAACAATACTAGAGAATGTTTTAATCCTACTTTTAATATCTCAAAGAAAAAAATATATATTCACAAATCTGGTGATGCTTTCTTAGAGACTGACTAAGTACTCAATTTGAGAATCACAAAACCCAAGATGCTTTTCAGTAAAGAAGTGTAGAAGTGTGTCTAAAATTTTAGAATTAATTCTATACATCATGACATTTATTTCCTTTCCCTATTGTAACTAAATAAATAGCAATCCATATTTTTCACCTTCAAGGCAGCAAATAAATCTATATTAGATTCTCAAGAGCAAATTACGTGCCATTAGGTTTGAGATTCAAAAGATAAATGTCTTGTATATACTCAGAGTCTAAATCATCAACAGAATTCAGGAGAATTTCTTGATATATTAATTATGAAATTATACTGATTAATCAGATTGGAGTTACTAGAAATTATTCTTTATCCATGAAATAAAAACAAAATATTTTTATAGCAAACTTGTAAAACTGGCACTTAAAATATTTAATTAAAATATTTACATAGGTTGAACTATTATTGATGTGCCTTAACTAATTAATGAAAATTAATATTTTATTACAGAAATATAATTGTGAATTGACTTCATGTCTGTGTGTATTGCTGTTTAAGGAAAACACACATACCTCAAATATCTGTTATTCCTTAACAAATACTATGAAATAGAACTATACAACACTATCTAATTCTTAAATTTGAAAATTACTCTGGATAAGATATGAAATGATTAAAGTATTACATTTATAAATCAAATTTTAGCAAAACTCCAGGATTTCAATTTACTTCTAAAATAAATGTGAAGTTGGTTACCTTGACAATGATTTATGGTTCATGGACCCTAAATAAGGGAGAAAACTCTGCTTACACACTCTCAGAGCACCCTGTATATTTCACACATTGTGCTTATCATAATTTCAATGAGCTTGTAGAATAATTATCAAATATCTATTTGTTATATTAGACTGTCTCTATGGCCCCATGAGGACAGGCCTTTGTCTTGTACAGACCATGTACATAGAACAGGTTCAATAATATTTACTGAATAAGTGAATAATATCTGAAACAAAATCAAGAAAATAATTCCAGTTAATTTATGGTTCAACAGAGAAATGTTTATTTCACAGTTACTTGAAGATAAAGACAAAACATACTTTGCTCTTGAGCCAGTCCAAAGTACCTCTGATTATATAAGTCTTTTGGTTTTTCTATACTTACTGAATACATAAGAAGGTGCCAGTAACCTATTTTATTAATTTAAAAAACAGAACTCACACTGTAATCTCTTAAAACTTCAATTTTCCATATTAACTTTTAAAAATATTATTTATATCAAATATTTATATCTAGTATTTTATATATATAATTATATATACATAATATACATAATTTGGGGTGGTAACTAAATATACACAAGATTTGGACATTGCTTTGAGGGATAATTGTAGATTATAATAGGTATAAATTGTATTTTTTTTTACTAAATATTCTTTGCCTTCTGAGGTATTTATAAGGCACCATTTCAGAAGTAATGTTTGACTACAATATGAAAGTAACGTATTTTACTTGTACTCAAAATGTGTAAATGCCTTGACAAATAAAAATAATTTATCAAAAGTTTAATAATAATGTCATCTTATATATGAAGCTATAAATCAAATGTTCTTTTTCTACTTTCTAAAGAACAAAAATGTACTCCCTACAGGGTTCAGGGAATATGTTTTTATTCTTTAGTTTGGGGAAAATAAATTTTCCCACTATGGCCATCTATGTGAACATCAATATTATGTTTGGTTTTTTTTTTATTGTTGATACTACTACAGAGATGACAATAGTCTTCTGAAAAGTTAATTTTAAAATTACTAGTTGATATATAGAAATATGAGAGTTTTCTCAAAGGTATAATTCATTCATTAGAAAAGTTAGATAATTCGTACTTTGATGTTCCTCACTGGATACAAGGAATATCACATGTATATGTACATCCTTTTATATGTTTGTTATAATTTACACACTCACAAATAAAATGGATCAATTAGTTACATTCCATTGTTTCATTGTGGTTTTTTTTTTTTTTTAATTTTCGTGGCTTACATTTGGATGAATTTTGTCAATTACTTTGCTCAAAAAGGAGAGAAGTTAGTTTGCAGATTTTAATATCTGAGGCATTACATGGTTGATGTCAATACCACTGGAAGAAAGCAATTGAGTTCAAGAAAACTTTTAGACTATCTTACATTGATGTTAGAATTTCTGAAGTTTACTTAGATAACAAGGAAGAGCTCACACTATAAATACAAATACACTTCAATTCCCATTCCAATAAGATTATCACCGATTCTTATTAAGCAGCTGCTCACAGATAACACTGTTGGGTTTATTTTATTCCAAGTCTATTTACATTGAGAACCAGAAGATAGCGTATCCCAAGGAAACTCCACAGAGATCTATAAAAACACCTACCGATGCAAAAGTAAAAGAATAAAATACATGAAGGCACATGAAGTGAAAGCAGAAGTGGCAATATAATCATGATTGAACCTAAAAAGAACTCATTTACCTTGCAGCCTTTAACTGCTGTCTTATCTTTTCATTGCACCTTGGGTATTGCACATGTGTGCAATTACCCATCTCTTAAAAGATCAGATCTCCACCACAGTAGCCCTGATGAAGGGCCATCTACTTCTGCTCTCCAAGCAGTCTTGAAAGAATCCCACATTGGATAGGAAGAGGACCACATCAAAAATTGTTCTTGGCAACTAAGAATTGTTAACCCAATGAGTTTCCATGTGGGGCTGGGGTTGTGGCTCAGTGCTAGAGCATGTGCCTCTCACATGTGAAGCACTGGGTTCAATCCTCAGCACCATGTAAAAATAAATAGAGGCATTGTGTCCATCTACAACTAAAAAATAAAATATTTAATAAAAGTAAAAAATTAGCTACCTTGTTTTAAGGAGCACAAATGCTTTAAAACAAATTTGAAAGCGCAATACGCAAACACAAAGTCTGCTACCAAGAACAAAAGTGTGATATAAAATATCGATATTTTATGTCTCTCCAGAAATGTTGAAATTCAGCCTCACAACTTAACATTGAGAGGGGGTGCTAGTGAGAAAATGGTAAGGGGGATTGCTTTTTAACAAGAACAGTAGGAATTTTTACTGATTTGAACTTGCTTCTTTTATTGCTCATGTTCATGATTATTTAAAGGGAGCTTGAAATCTAATTGAACAAAAACAAAGGATAGGCAGCTTTTGCCTTAAGGGCTTGGCTAATGGCCCTTATGAATGGAAATGTATTCCTGTGTACAGATTTCTAAGACTGTGTTTAGTCAGTATCATGCAAAATGTTTCTAGGATGTGGGTCAATAAATATGTGTAGAACACTTAGCTTGACAGATTTTATGTAAATCTAGAGAGAAACACTGGATGTCTTGTTCAACTAAAAGGGAGCTAAAACAACTGTTTATGGACCCCAAATATTTATGTAAGTGATAGACTAACAACACAAATATTTTCACATGGAATCAATGTAAAATTATGCAAAACTGTGACCAAAACGTTAAATGAATGCTACTTGGCTTAGTTTCCACGGGTTACTACTTTAAATGTGATTCTTCACTAACTTCTCACAAATGTTGATAAAATAATGAAATTATTGTTATTCCTGCTAAAAAGGATTGTATAACATGCCTATTCTCTTGATGTCATTGAAAACTCTCTTTATTTCAATCTAAAAAGGACAGCCTTTTAAATTTAAAATTAGTATTTCCCCCACCATATTCAATGCTGACATCTTCTAAGACTGTTTTTTGTATGTCAAGGGCATGAGAACAATAAAAGGTTGAGTCTATAAAAGGCCACATTATTGACAGGTGGCCAGCAACTGTTCCAAAGAGCCTTATAAAAGATAAACATTATAAAAGAAGCACGAGAAAATTATGCAAACTACTTTCTGTCCTTGTTTGCTATAAAACTCTCAAATGAGCCAGTTTCTTGTTTGACTAAATATGTTTGCATCCTTCAAATAAGATAATGTGTTTTCTCCTTCTGGATTTGATTGTGGAACAGCATGTCCTACTTTACCAGCAGGATCAAGGAGAACACAAACAGCTTTGTAATATACTAAACTATTTCTTGCATGCCATATGATCATGTTTTAAAATTCATATTTAACTAAAAAACAAAAAATAGCTTGTTTTTACCCTAGCAAATCAGTGTAAAAAATTAGAATGCTGCTGAACAATAGAAAAAAAAAACCCTCACAAATCCCATAATCAAAGTAACTGGTCTTCATATTTTGCTTTCATCCTAACAGGAAATTAAAAAGTACATCTAAATAAAATTTAGATTGTGTTAAAATTATTTAAAAATTTTTAAAATATGACTTCACAATATTTTATACAAATAATCCATTTTGATACACACACATGCACCCACACAAATATTTGACCTACTAGATAGTTACTTAATTTCCTTTGCTCTTGATATTTTCATATTTAGATCTGTACTAGAAGTGCAGAGTAGTTTGTTCTATCAGTTTACTCTGCTTTATTTAATTGATGTTTGTTCATGGACATTTAGCACTTTCTTAATGGTTTCCACATTATGAAGAAAGTTAAAATGAACCTCTCCTATTGGACACTGGTCAGATAACTTGGCCAAATGTTTTGCAAAATTTTCAAGCTTTTGATATACATAGTGTTGTAAAAATAATGTAAAAGTCCACTGAAATATACCCTTCTACCAGGAATTTATGAGTAAATTCTCTTTTTTTCCCTTCCCCTCTTAATATCTGCAAACTGTTGCTGCTCCAAATTTGGAGGCCTATCTGGGGTCCTATAGGCTTATCTTCTTGGGCAGTGAATCATTTCACTATTTTGATTAAAAAGACAGTCTTTATTTCTTTATTTCTTTAATTTCAATACTCTTGTGTACCATGGTCTAGAAAGACCTCAAAACTTCTGTAGAATTGATAATATCCTTTTCATTTTTTTCAGCACTGAAACATAATTTTGCTGTTATGTACTCTTTTGATCTTTTGAAAGGGTTTTTATGTGGGCAAAAACAAACATATGGGCTTTAATTATCTGTTTTGAAATAGTCCCATAAATTGGTAATCCAAATGCCTAGAGAACTATGCCACTCAAAATTACATTAGTAGATTTAAGTATGAATGTGTGCTCTGCCTATTGGACACCTTTGTAAAGATTTGTGAACACACAAACACAAAATAAATTTTGAATACTTACTGATCTAAAATAGGTTAAGCTTTCTTTTTAAAGAAAAAAAAGAGAAGAGCTCATGGCTTGACTTCAGTTTTAATTTAATTTAATTTTAATTTAAAATATAACTCTCAAATGACAAATCAGTTTGGTGCATAAGTAGAGATCACTGTGGAAGTCAAGTTGAGCTTTCATCTTCAATAAGTAATTAAACTTTAATAAGAAATTATATCAGTATCAAATTAAATGTTCAAAATTAGAACAAGCTTTTCAAATCTGATGAGAAATGAATGAGAAATCAGTGACTAGGATAACTGATTTCATAATTGTTAAGTTCAATAATGTATTTTTTTTTTTAATTTTTTTGTAGATGGACACAATGTCTTTATTTTATTGCTCTGTATGTGGTGCTGAGGATCGAACCCAGGGCCTCACACATGCTAGGCAAGCCCTCTACCGCTGAGCCACAATCCCAGCCCCTCAATAATGTATTTTTATGACCTATCATGTGTAACCTTTCCTCAGAAAATTGCTTTAACCTCTGTGGGTCCTGGTTTCCACATTTGTAAAATATAATATGAACTGTCATTAACCCCTATCACCTCCTAACACATGCCAAGTATCACTATTAGGAGTGTTATGGTTTGAATGTGAAGTGTCCCCCAAAAAGCTCATGTGTGAGACAATGCAAGAAGGTTCAGAGGAGAAAGGATTGTGTTATAAGAGTCTTAACCCAATCAGTGATTTAAAACCTTGATAGGGATTAACTGAATAGTAATTGAAGTGAGAGGATATGGCTGGAGGAGGTGGAAATTGCGGTGTGGCTTTGGGGTATATATATTTGTATCTGGCAAGTGGAGATCTTTCTCTGTTTTCTGATCAGCATGTGAGCTGCTTCCCTCTGCCACACTCTTCCACCATGATGTTCTGCCTCACCTTGAGCCTGGAGGGATGGAGCAGGCCTTCTGTGGACTAAGATCTCTGGAACTGTGGGCCCTTAAGTAAACTTTTCTTCCCTAAAATTTTTCTGGTCAGATCTTTTGGTCACTTCAGTGAAAAAAGCTGACTAAAATAGAAATTGGAACTGAGAAGTGAGGTTTTTGCTCTGACTAACCTAACCATGTGATTCAGAAGCTTTTTGAGCTTTTTGGAATTGGTGAGAGGAATTTTGAGATGTATAGCAGTGCAAGCTAGAAATGCTTTAGATTGTTCTAAGTGGAGATTAATGGCTGATTCTCCTGGAAGCTCAGAAGACCAGAATAGGACCACAATATTCAATAGGACCACAGTCAGTGAAAACAGGGCTCAAGAGAGTTCAGAGGAGGACTCTATTGGTATTTGAAGTAGAGGCCATTCGTGTTCTGGCTGAGAAGTTATCTGCATTTTGCCTGTGTCCTGAGACTTTCTGTGAAACTGATTTTAAAAGTGATGGACTTTGTAATCTGGTGAAAGAAATGTCTAGGCAGCATAGCATTCAGGCAGTGGCATGGATATTTCTGGCAGCTTTTAGCCAAATTTATTGTTATAATCAGAAGCAGAAAGCAGAGCAGAGTTTTGGAAAAAATGAACTTGAAAGGCAGGAGTAAAACTGGGGCCAAGGAAATTGCAATTGTAAAAGACATTACTACCACTAACGAAATGCTAAAGACTTTGCCTAGAGGCAATAATAAATGTGGCTTGGGGGCATCTCAGGAGCTGGAAAGATCATACCCATCTCAACCTCAAGGGAGTAAAGGAAAAAATTCCTTTGAGACCAGTGGGGCACCCATCTTGCACAAGGGGATCCAGTAAGTTTTTTCAAAGTGCTCAGCTACCCAGACACTCAGAGGCTGCTGCAACAAGGGTACCTGGAGGGTTGGCTACTGCTAGAGATGGTAGCAGATCTTGGTGTCAACCATGTGGTGCTGGTTCTGCAAGAATGCAGGATGCTGGAGTTAGGGGTTGTGTAGGCTTCCACCAAGATTTCAAAGGAAGGCCTGTGGTGGGGGTGGGGCAGGCAAAGTGCAGCAGGGTTGGAGTCCCTGCAGGCACTCTCTGAGAAGACATGGTGTGGAGATTTGAGGAGGAAACTGAAGCTGCAGTGGAGACCCCCAAGATTAAGAAATGCCAGTAATATGGGCCATCATCCTAGGAAAACTGCAGGAATTGAGCAGAGACAAGCCAACAGAGAGGTCATTTGGGCTACAACCAACAAGGCCACAGAGGTGGAGCTACACAAGCCCTTTGGCAAGGACATCACAATGCCATGTGCCCCAGATGATGGACATGGAGCTACAGGACTTATTTGCCCAGCTGGATTTCAGTCTTGCTTTGGTCCTATCCCTTCTTTCTATGCCCCTAAATTTTTTGAGAATGGAAATATTTACTCTGTACCATTATATATTAGATACTTGTAAATTGCTTTTAATTTTACAGGAGCTCAAAATGCGAGATTGCCTTGAGTCTCATAGGAGACTTTGGACTTAAACTTTTGAGCATTCTTGAAACTGTTGAGACTATGGGGAAATGTCTTGGAAATGGACAAAATGTACTTTGCATTGTGAGATGGTTGTGAGCTTTTGGGGACCGGGGCAGAATGTTATGGTTTGAATGTGAGATGTTCCCCTGTAAGGACCATATGTCATAGACATGCCTGGACATGCTGGGACTCACTAAGTTGCTAGCCATAAGGAATAGCCCCCATTAATATGCCTAGTCATGCCTGCTTGCAATTGATAAGGGGCTGTAAGGGGCACTAGCCATAGGCATGCTTAGCAATGACTGGTTACAATTGATAGGGAGCACAGCTCCATGGACATGTGCAAAGAATATGCCCAGTTGCAATTACATCATCTCACTGGATATAAACAATGGACATCAACCTTCATTGGGTGTAACCAATCACCAGCTTACACCACCACCTTGGAACTGTATTTAAACGGCTTGTCCCGCCACGTTGGGGGTTTTTGCTCCAAGGACATCAGTGAGACTGACTTGCTGTCCATCCCTGGATCTACTCCACCATTCTCTGACATCCAGCCATCGGCTGAAGAGAACCACCAGATAAAGACAATATCTGCTCTTTGGCTAAGAGAGGTCGCATGACACCGGAGGTATTTTGGGGCTCATGGTTGCCCTAGAATTGTGTGAATTGCTTGTAGTATTTAGTTGCCCTAGAAGAGCATGACTGGCATATAGTGATTAATTAGTGAGCATCCCAATACTAGTTGGGGTGCTTCAGCACACCCAACACTTTTTCCATTAATTGTTTATATTTGATGATTGGTGTGATTGAATATACACATTTAAAGACAATCCACCTCCAAGTAATTATTAATTGTGCCACTTGTGACACCCCCAAAAGCTCAGGGGTAAGGCAATGCAGAAAGTTTAGAGGAGAAATGATTGGGTTATAAGAGTCTTAACCCAATCAATGAATTAATCCCCTGATAGGGATTAGTTGAGTAGTAATTGAAGTGAGAGGGTGTGGCTGGAAGAGGTGGGAGTTGGGGCATGGCTTTGAGGTATATATATTTGTATCTGGCAATTAGAGTCCTCTCTGTTTTTTGATCACCATGTGAGCTGCTTCCTTCTGCCATACTCTTCCACCATAATGTTCTGCCTCACCTTGAACCTGGAGGAATGGAGCCAGCCTTCTATGGATTAAGACCTCTGAAACTGTGGGCCCTAAAATAAACTTTTCTTCCCTAAAATTTTTCTGGTTAGATCTTTTGGTGAAAGAGCTGACTAAAATAAGAAGTACCATATGTGATAAAATTGTGAAATGCCCTTTTGTTGCACAAAAATAATCACATTTTTATGTGATAATATTTTAAATTGTGCATACATCAGAGATAATTTCTTTAGGATAGATTCTATTAAAGTGAATAACTGGGTCAAAGATTTGATGATTTTGAACTTTTTAAATACATTGGGAAATCTACAGCCTATCACTATATCCTGATAGGCATTAGCTATTATAATAGCTATTTTGTTAATTACATTCATACACAGAATCCCACTGTTGTTTCAGTTGAATATTACATATGATTTTGAACAGTTCTCTTCTGTGAATTGTTCTATTAGTTTCTATATTTTTCAGATGTCTCATTGATTTTTTTTTAATTTTTTTAATATCTTTATTTTATTTATTTTTATGTGGTGCTGAGGATCGAACCCAGTGCCTCACGCATGCAAGGCAAACGCTCTACCACTGAGCTAACCCAGCCCCTCTCATTGACTTTTATCTCAATCTACTTATTTGATGATATTAACATTTTTTATGATCATTAAAATGTATTTTCTCCTTGGTGTTTTATGATATTTTTATGATATTTCCCATGTCTTTGATAGGCAGGCTTTTCACTACCACAATCTTATATTCCTTCCTTTGTTTTCAACTGAAAATGGATTTTCAAATCCATTTTGATTCATAAATATACATTAAAATTTTCATCCTTTTTATAGATTTATCTGAACAAATATATGTTAGATTTATCGAGAATTTATTCTGAGTATATTACAGGCAACTTTCTGAACTTTATTTTTATATAGTTACATAATTTTACCAAGAATATACATACAGTATGATTGAAAGCTATTTCTTACCCAAAAAACATGGCATTAAGAGGTGCCTCACTGTATTGCTAGACTGCATTGCTATATTTTATTTTGATGCTACATTTTATTTATTATCTGTATAGTTTGCAGTGTGTTTTTGTACGTGTGGTCTCAGTCGATCTTTTCATCAAGCGCTAGATATGAACAAAGATTGTTATTCTATCTGATAGAGTTAATCTTGACAGTTCTGAAAAAACATAAATCAGTCAAACTCTCAAACATATCTTATTGTTTCGCTGAATGTAATTAAGCATTGAAAAAGAGAAAAGTTATATTAGCTGTATTTGAGCAGCCCAAGAAGGGAAATAATGGTTCCATAGTGAAGAGTTCCCAACTTCCGAATAAGATTCCATTCAAATAAGGGGATGCCAAAGCCAATTTTTAAGGAAAAGTATTCTTCAGGATAACAGATGCTAAGTCTGTGTTTTCCTTCCAAACTCATAAAGTTATCAGGGGAACAAATGGAGATTGTTAGAATTTTGACTACAAAAGAAAATGTGATACTAATAGCCTCAATAAATATTCAAATTAAAGTTCTATTTCAATAGTAGCACTCACTGCCATTCTAAAACAAAATATTCCGTTATTCCCTCAACCCAAACAATTATAACCAAAATAATAAAAAAAATCTAACAGTTACGTGTGACTGGCAACAGAATATTTATATAATAAGGACACAAACATGTGAACTCCATAGAGCTGAACATATGCCAAATCATTAGTATTCACTGTTTTAGAGAATGAATATAAGGTTGCAACATCAAATCTAGTGAGTATAAATGCTTTCTTATTATTGAAATAGTTTATATTAGCATTAATGTTAAAACATAGCACTAAGAAATATGTCATTCTCTCACAAGGACAGAATGCACAAAACTTTCTAACCATATCAAATTAGAGATCTTCAATTATAATTATCTCAAAGTGAATCACCTCGACTTACTTGCTAGTCTGATACCATGCTAAGGGAGTCAAGTCAATGAGATCTTTAGAAGTAAAGGAGTCCTTTCATAATCTTATCTATTCTAGGGAACCATGACAAAAATAGTAAGTGAAATCTTCATATATCCAATCATAGTTAAAAGCACGTTTTTTCTTGTAATACTCTAAAAGTAGAATATGAGACAATAGCCTGTATGAAATTAGCTTACTTTAAAAGTAATTCCATGGAGCAGGGATAAGGCACAAAGGGAATGAAACTGGGAAGGGGATCAAGGAAAAACCAATGGAAGTAGATGTCATCTGTCCACTACTATAGGTACTTTGTTTTGATTATGTCAGACCTTCTGAGAAACTTTATGAAATGTATTTCACAATTGTTAGTTTATAGGATAGAAGGATTAAGCATTTGTTCTTGAATTCCTGTTCCTCTCCGCTCAAATTTTCTTGAAGAAGATTCCTGGTACCTCATTCTGCCTATTACAGAGTTATTTTCGCAGTGATGACTAGCTCAGTATCTGAAAATACAGGTTTTGCCCCAAAACTAGTTCCTCCAGTTGAGCAGAATTTAAGATTATGGATATGGAGACCACAGATTCCTGAAGTGGATCATAAGGAACGATGGCAAGAGGGAAAGCCTAATTCACCAATGGTTTGAACCCATGCATTTTAGCTTTCATAATAAAGCAGCATATTTTGTTTATTGGCTCAGTGCATCCTGGAGAACATTTCTCCAATCATACAATTTGCTTTTTCTGAATGTAAGCTTTTAATAGGCCATATAACTATACTAATGAAAACAACTGCTTCCAGGAAATGAGATCTATAAAAGGACCAGTGAGTTCCATTTTCATTTTCCATTGTCACATCTCTTTACTATAAGATATATCCTTTTGAATGAAGCGATAGTATACAAATGTAATATACAAGTCTTAAAAATCAGTCATCCTGCAAGTGATCTGAAAACAGTGTGGTGGAAGAATTGTAGTCATAGGAGGTAAACCTATATCCAGAGTAGTTGTCAATTCTAATTACAATGCACAGCTATCTCACTTGTGATAGAAAGTGTGTGTTATAATCAACTGGCTGGCTGCTGCTTGAAGGCTAGTTGTTAGTAGTAGCAGTAGCTAGATCAACCTTAGTGAGAAGAAGGCTATATTACTGTGTCCATCTATAAAAAAATGGATGCATTGGTCAGTTTGAAGCTAGAGGTTGACTGACATCCACAGGCCAAATTTTTCTGTCTTCTTATATACTCTGTTTTGCCTCTGATGAAGATACTCTCTGGTGAGCACTAGTGCAGTCCACAGACCCTTTCTTTACTCTCACTGGACATCCATTCGCTCTTTTCTTTAGACTTTCACGTCTCTAATGAGCTAGCTATTTGTCATTGCATAAAAGTCCATAAATGTCTGTATTTTAGGCTATTTATCCCTTGATACAGAGTAAAAACTAAATATAGGCTCATAGCTTGTTTTCATGGGAAGAGTGTCCTTTACCATTATTCTTTAGGGCCACAAAAAATGGGGCTGTTTTTGTTACAGCAGTTCACTTATAAGTAGTACCAATATACTACACTGAGCTGTTAAGCTTGAATTTTTTTTTCTCTTTGTGATTGGACTTAATAAATCCCTTACAAGACCTGAGTTGAGGGACAAGAATTCATGTAAAAGAGGTATTTGTAGGTGCCCTAGGAGTCTGTGAAGCATGTTTATACACTTATCTTCTGAATGTATCTTTGGGCCTGATTCCCAAAGCTCTATTGATGATGTATGTTAAATTTTAGCTGCACCCTCCCAATCATTTTATTTTATTTGTTGGGTTTTGTAATAGCCATCTCAGGATAAAGAACTACAGTCAAAGAACTAGTTGGTATCTAGCACAGATCTACTGGGACTCAATGGCAAATCAGGATAGGGTGTGGGCATGTGTTTGTTTGTTTGTGTGTGTGTGTGTGTGTGTGTATTTTATACATTTTCTTCCTAAAGGGAGCAATTATCTATTGCAGAAAACATGGTAATTCTCCCAACCCCAAGATATCTATTCTGCAACTCTCCTATGAGGGATAGCCAGACTCCACATAGTCATTTTATATATCAGAAATATGACTCATAGTAGCAGATCTTCTGGGCCATTATGTCCTGAGTGATTAAGAAGCTTGCAGCTAGAGAGGTATCTACTCTGAGATTCATTCAGAACTAACATTCTTTCAATTTAACCAATAAATAGATTATAGTAACATTAGTAAGCATCTTTTATGATACTTTCAGAATGCAAAGAGGTTGTAGTAGGTAGTCAGCCTCCATTACAGCCACAATGTCCCCTTATTTATGGTACTCATGCTTTTTAATACTTCCCCCACAGTGAACAGAGATGACCTGTGTAACTATTATGATACTGCAGAAATATTGGTGTAAAAGATATGTGGCTTCTGATTTGCCCTTTCTTGGTTCATTCACTCTGTGGGAAGCCACCTATGATGTCTGAGGATACTCAAGCAGCATTCTGAAGAGGAGAAACTGAGACCTCCTGTTCACAACCATATGAGTGACCCATAATCCCCTTGGAAGCAGATCCTCCAATTAATCCTCCAGTTAAGCTTTCAGATGACAACATTGCAGACCAATGTCTTGACCATAACCTCATGATAGACCCTACATCAAAAACACTCAGTTGAGCTGTTCCTGAATTTCTGGCATAAAGCAACTGTGAGATAATACTTTGTTGTAAGCTGCTAAATTTTGTTATGCAGAAATGGATAATTAACACTGATTATAGTACCTGAAAGAAATATGCTACATTAACCAAAAATCTAAATATGGGTTTAGCATATAGAGTTGAGCTGTGGGTAGAAGTTGAAAAAAAAAAAAAAAAAGACAGTGAAGATGATGTTTGTAAAAGCTAAAGGAGGTTTGAAGAAACAGAAGTGGCCTGATGGCCCTATAGGTGGCTGCCAGGAAGGACTTAAAAGAAGTGAGGAGAATGTTACTGGAAACTGGAAGAATAGGGGTTCTTGTTATATCATGATAGAGAGCTTAGCAATACTTACAGTATCATGGAAAGAAGAAATTTTACCTAACTTACTGGGCAATCTGGCTAAAATTTCCACACCATGTAGAAGGTGCTACCTGGTCTTTCTTCTTGGGATATCTCTCATACTTTCCTCTTCTTGTTCACCAAATCAATCTGGTATAATGTTATAAATATAAAGAAGCAGTGTGATATTCTGAGCAATTTCAAGTCAATCAAGGTCACTGCCAACCATATCTTAATAGATGCAGAAGTGTTAATCTAGCCCTGAGGTAAAGAAGTAAAAATGTATTACAGTAAAAGCAAAAAGTTTTCAATCTTTCTTATTAATGAAAATTGAATAAAAATTGGTAGATTATTATCTACATACCTAGTACCAAAGCATGTGTTGATTTTGTCTTTTATAACAGCTGAAATTAGGGCTATGTTTACACTAATTTGCCATCATCTTCCAAGAGCCATCCGATTTTGTTATCCTCTTTTCTGGGACAAGTAAATTGAACAGGAATATGAGGTGGACCAGTTCCCCTGAATCTCTTCAATCTTTGATGCAACACTAATTTCTGGAATTCTTTCAAGTATGTTATGCTAAGAGCTAAATACAAAATGCTTCACTTCCCAGTGAAGTTTCTAAGGGAAGAGATTTAGTAACCTTTAGTAGGAAGCTACTACATTTCAGTACAGCAGGCAATAAAGTAAAACATTTTTTCACTTGCTCCTATTAACCACTGAGCAAGAATGTGCATATGAAAATTTATATTAACCCCCTTACAATTTCAGGTTGTGCATGAATGAGCACTGAGCTGTTTTCTAAAGGCATCTTACATCAAGTGCTAAAGAAGCCCTGGAAAAGTCAGCTCCTCTGTGGATGGCGGTTGCAGTCAGATTGCACCTATGTGATACTGATTAAATCTTTGCAAAACTTGAAAGCACAGGAGTTACTGCAGTTGGAAGTGGAGCCAAGAGGCAACATATGACTAACTGATGGAGGAGGTGGGTTTTCCTGCCCCCCTCAGGCCAAAGTCATCTATTTTTCTATAAACTCATATACCTTAGTGTTGAAATTGCTATTGGCTGAATATGTCTGCATTTCATCACATTTATTTACTAATTAAATATATATTTAGTGAGGACATATAATATGCTAGATGCTGTCATAAGCAAACAAAATAGATATGTAGTAAAACAAAGCACTACAACAGGTGAAAACATCCAAATGTCCAACAAATGAATGGAGAAATAAAACGTGATACACTTACGCTGAAATATTATTTAGTTTAGGAAGGCATTGAATTCTGATACTACAATGTTTATAAGCCTTGAAACATTATGCTAAATGACATAAGCCAGGTGCAAATGGCAAATGTTATATGATCTTACTTACACGAATACCTAGAATTTGTAGAGACAGAAGGTAGAATGGTGACTGGTAGGGGCTGAAGGAGAGGAATATGGGGAAATACTGGCTGATGGGTATACAGTGTCAGTTCAGAATGATGAAAAACTTCAGGAGATGGATAATGGTGATGGCTACACAATAATGTGAATGTATTTATTGCCTCTGAATTGTTCACTCGAACATAGTTAAAAATGGTAAATTTAATGCTATATAGAGTTTATACATATTTCAAATATATATGTGGCTATAACAAACTTTTGCCAATACTTTTCATATCCATATCTATAATCGTCCAAATTTTGGAAAATCTTTCTGGACATAGCAACATAATTTTAAGGTTCTGGCAGAGTTACTGCCAAGTTCAAGTCTAACTCCAAAGTTCCTTAAATCTAAAGGCAATTTATTTTAGACCTTCAAACAAAAAGGAAGGGCTAATTATAGATTCAATAGACTTTTCCTTGTCTTATTAAACACTGAAAGAAAGGACAGGTATGAAAGGCTATCTCAGAGATGTTACCATTATCATCTTAGAACTAGTAGTGCCTATTATGTCAAAATCAGTAGATTTTGAAAATATATATCCCAAGTTCATCTCCTGATGATGCTACATTGTTAGTTATGTACCTTAAGGACTGTAATATAGTTTTACCAATAATTTAAATTGTGGATATCATCTTAATAGAATAGAACATTTAAAAAATGAAGTAAAGATAACTTTTTGACTTTGCAATGTTTTTATTATAAATCTAGAAATATATTTTATTCCTTGATTCTTTAAGACATATTTTATCCACACTTGAGTTAACAAATGTCTGCATGACTTTTTTATTTTTTACCAAGCACATTTATAGATATATATTAAATTTTAGTACACTCCTGCATAAAATAATCCACTCTCATAAAGTGAGATTAGAGTAAAATTTCCCTAAAGTTATATAACAATTAATAAAGTTAAAGAAGAGAAAAGAAAATGTCAACTGCTTCCTTTCTGGCACTGGGGCAAATCTGGCTTTATTACAAATAATTATTAAAGATAAGAATACAATTCAATAGTTCCTTCAGAAGCTACTGTTGTATACTGAGAAAACTGAAATGAATGACTTCTTTACAAGAGACAGTAAAGCCTTTTCTCATAGTTAATCTTAATCATTAGCCATATGTATTGCTATATAATTTTATAATTGCTATATAATTTCTATCCCCCTAACTGCTGTAATTATGAAGGATTAGAAAAGTAAGTAATTCAAGTATAGAAAACATAAAATTTCCAGCATATTAGCTGGTAAGTATGTGAAGGTTCACAAATATTCTTCTAAATAAGTTTTTTTGTTCTCAAAATATATCATCTCCAGATGAAATTAACTTGACAGAACAAATTTAATCCTTCCAAACTCCATGTGTCCAAGGGTAACAAATGTGATATAGGGTAATAATTTGAATCATTAGAGATATGGAAATATGTATTAGAACTTAGATACTTTTATGATAGAGAAAAGTGAAGTGCATTTTGTAAAATTAAACTAACTCGAAATTATAAGATTATAGGAAAAGGCCGGGTGCAGTGGTGCATGTCTGTAATCCCAGCAGCTCTGGGGGCTGAGATAAGAGGATCGCGAGTTCAAAGCCAGCCTCAGCAAAGGCAAGGCACTAAGCAACTCAGTAAGACCTTGTCTCTAAATAAAATACAAAATAGGGCTGGGGACGTGGTTCAGTGGTTGAGTACCCCTGAGTTCAATGTTCAATCCCCAGCAACACCCCCCCCCAAAAAAAGTTTATAGGAAAAAACCAATAGATGATCAGTTAAAAATCTGAATATAAATGCTTCCATTCCCCACCGAAGCCAGTTGAGAATAGCTTGTTTTTCAGGTAGGATCTTCTTAACTTATTTACTATAGACAACAGACTTACATAGCATGTAGTGTGTATTTATTCTATAAAAGACAATGTACTGTTTTTCAAGCATTTCATCATTTAAGGCTCATAACATCCTGCCTAATAAGGTTTAATTAGCATTATTTAATAGCTTTTTCCTAGATATAGTTACTTTATTTTTATCCATTTATTTTTGTTATTTTATGGATTCAAAGTATGAGAATTTAATAGGACTGATAATTCTGAACAAAGAAATAGTCCCAATGCTACAATGTTTTTTAGTAGCTGTGGAATATTTTAGTCTAAGTTGTTTGACTTCAAGAAAGTTTCTTCCAAAGCTCCAAGCCAGAGAAAGATAGTGAGACCCATTTCAAATATTTCAGTTGTGTTTTTGAGAAGGTGAGTCCATGATCAATTCTATACACAATGATTCAGTAATATTCTCAACAAACCCAATAGAAGGGCTGGCTGAAGTCCAGTTCATACTAACATTTTGCCAAGAAAACCTATCAAAGTAAGATGCTTTAAAATAAGCATCAAAAATTCTGAATGCATTTACTTTACTGTATGCTTCTCAAAATAAGTTAATATAAATGCAATTAAATTGACTTCTCTTCCATTCACTTGAATGGTCTATTGATTATTATTGTTCTAAAATATTCACAACTACATAACATAGCTGGGTTATCTTTGCATATTTACTCTAAATCACTGGAGATAATCAAGGAGATGGAGAAGTACTGTGCAAGGTAGTCTATATAGGAATTCAGTGTTAAAAGAGAGATTTTTCTGTTAAAGGCAGAGTCTGTGAAAATTAATAATCTGAATTCTAGGGTCTATAATTGTATAAAGAATTTGTGAGATTTTAGTAATAAAATATAATATATAAATGTACTAATTCTTAAAAATTAACTTATTTGACCAGTATTTTTTACATAAAAATTCTAGCTGGAATATAGGGCAAATGTAAGAAAGTCCTAAATTTAGTTACACAGTGCAAGGCTGTAAATGGATTTGATGCATGCTGAGTATTTCTAATTCTGATACAAAGTTGTATTCTCTAGTAATAAAGTTAGATAATCAGTTTTATCTTCAAAGAAATGTCACCCTAAAAAGTAGTGCTGGAAATATTTATAAAACTGTTAATTGCTTTTTAATAAATGTCGACTAAACATGTCATCTTTAAATACCAAAATTTTATTTTGGCCAAAAGCAGTAAGATCTCATTGAAAATTAAGAGGCCAGTGATGAACATCCACTTTCTGACTTTTGTTTCAATACACATTTGTTCTGTTTGGCTATAATTTTTTCCTGAATATTAAATTTCTATGGGTGACAAATTCTATAAGTATTATTAAGTAGACATAATATAAAAATCACATTATATTAGTACCAGTTTAGGAGGCCAATGTATATTTCAAGATCCATCATTAGTGTTTTTGAAGACACATCTAGATGTAATATTTCTTTTGTTTGATTCAAAATCACAGTAAAAATGTAGTTTAAAAATGTAATATATGTCAATTGAAATTAACTAAGGATGTTAGGCACATGGTTTCCTGAGTATTTGGTTCCAAGAAAATGATAGAGAATTAATTAAGGCAGATGGTTAAATGAGAAATAAGGAAGTTGAGAGTTGCACATTTAAAAATTATGGAAATACAGAAAATCATGGAAATAGTTAAATATTTTATGTATCAATTATTTTCTACTTCATTTTACCTTCTTTAATATTTCCCATATTCTTCTGATATTATTGTGCAATCTATCACTGCCCCAGAAAAGTAGCACATCTAATGATAACTAGAAGAACTTTTTACTAAGAATAAAAAATCTTATGGACATTGTAAAATTTAAAGCTGAAGGATATCTTAGTGATGAATAATGTAAGATTCTGTAGCCAAGATCTTAAGATCATCAGAAATTAAGTGCATGTATATTGTCATTACCTATGCCAGGTCAAAACCCAGGTGTCCTGACTTTACACCTCAATATTCTTTCATTCTGTTAATAGCCTTTATTAAATTCAGATAAATATGTCACAGTGGGACTGTGTTTCTTGTTATTACATTATGAAGTCTTTTCAGGCCTCATAAATAATTCACTGAATTATGATCAAAAATTATAATGTATCATAGAATCTGTGATTTTTAAGAATCCACAGAGATTCTGTAACAGTGTTTCTCAATCTTTTGTATAGTATCACTAAAAGATGTTTTTTTTAGGCTAGGCTGGAACACTCCTGATGAGAACTCACTGTTTTTTAGAGTTGCCGATTTTGATACTAGACAACTTTACTTATTTGAGATTTCTTCTCTGTATGCCTATAGAATCTTCCTCTCTAAAAATTTTAATCTAACCCCTTCCTGCCCACCTTTCAAGTATGTATGAACGCCAAACTAAATACTCTTCCTCCAGTTTTCTTTTTTGTTTTTTTTTAATTCTTAGTAAAGACTTCTAGTTATCATTAGATGTGCTACTTTTCTGGGGCAGTGATAGATTGCACAATAATATCAGAAGAATATGGGAACTAGTAAAGAAGATAAAATGAAGTAGAAAATAATTGATACATAAAATATTTAACTATTTCCATATATCTTTTATTCTTACTGAGATTAAAAAAGGCAAACAACTTTATACCCGTTTCAACACAACAATACTCCACACCTCTTTAAATATTCTGCTAACTCAGCTTGCACACATTCTGCTGAGGTTCAGAATGTCTTGACTTATACTACACTGTGTAGTGAAGTTCCTTGCCACAGCCACCCTTTTGATAATTGCTTAGGCAAGTCAGATTCATAAGTACAAATGCACATATTAAAAATATTAGGCCTGTCTACCAATTCCTTCTATGAATCCTCTCTGGAGGGTCTTGAGGACCTAGATCTGTGTTTCACCTCTAAGCTCTTCCTGATACCTAATTTAGCAAACTTCACTGGTGCAAACTCTTGAGGTACCACACATTCAGGTATCAATTTTCCTCTTCAAAGGCTATAATAATCTATTGCATAGTATAAAATTGGTAATTACATTTGAAGATAAAACCTCAAAATATGTTTTTGACACAGTGTATGTACAACGCTGTGAAGAACTGAGTGAATACATGGTGAATGCTTGACACATCTGCATCAATGCAGAATTCTCTTGGTGGAAAAAAATGAAAAAAATTGAAATAAAAATTTTACTCATAATATACTAAATTCTGTTTTTAGGAATTAATTCCAGTGCTAACAATGTTATGAGTACTTAATTCTGGATGGCCATTATTTGCTAGAGTTTAAAGTTCACAAGGGTTCATAGTTCACTGAGAGTCTCCAGGCTAAGACTCACCAGAAAGACAGAGGAAACTTGTATTAGAATTACCTAGATAATGTTCCCTTCCATCATTTATCTTTAATTATTATCTTTCAGATGTATTCATATTGACTCCAGGCATTAGCTTAAATTTCTTGCTTTTTTAAACTAGTCTTTAAATTTATATTCTTAAAATCTAAAGAATTATTATCTGTAGTATATTCACATTATCTGTTTAATTGAACAACTGAATTTAATTTAATTTCATTTAATAATAAAGTGTGCCTGGAATTTTATGCAGGCAGATATCATTACTAATCCAATAAATCAATCAGAATTATTTCTCTTCTCCTTCACTTATCAACTTCCTGAGTTAAGCAATACCTGAGATTGGAGGGGAGGTGGAATATTTTTTCAGACATGTTATCATTATTGGAAAATTTAAGTATGTTTTAATGTGAAAAAAGAAAGCGTAAACATTTGTTATCTTTTTTTAAAACAGTACAACCAAGTGCTGGGGTTGTGGCTCAGTGGTAGAACACTCGCCTAGCACTTGTGAGGCACTGGGTTTAATCCTCAGCACCACAGAAAGATAAATAAAGGTATTGTATCCATCTACAACTAAAAAATATTTTTAAAAAATACAACCAACAGAAGAAGATTAACTATTGATTATCCACAACAAATTCTTAAGTAACTTCTATGTGACCTGTTAAAACTGCCAAGTGTTAAATTTTATATAGTGTCTTGAAGTCATCATTTTAATGAGGTAAGAAGATATACACCTTAGCAATATAGTACTAGTAATATGCTTTAAATCATAGTTCCTTGCCACATATTCCAAGTTAATATTTATGCATAGTAGGGTGAGCTTTGTGCCTTCTAGTCAAGTAGAAAAAAAATAGGAAAATTAAGAGCCTAGAGAAGTCAGACAGTAAATCCTTATGGGGAACCCACAGGTTGGTAGAAATAATGGGACTTTAGGTGATAGGTTGAAATGGAAGTCATGGAACTTGAGGTTAATAAATTCAATTGTGGGAGTGGAGAATCCCAGGAATAGAGATCATGAACAAAAACAGGAAATACAGATGGGATAGATAGGCAGTGGAACAGAGACATGAGAAAGGAAAAGAAAAACTGGAGTCCTCTGTGGAAACCTCAGTGTGGATGAACTCTAGGTTAATACACATACCCACACTTACAGGTAAATCCTGCTTTCTTTCAATAGCCTGCTTTAATCATGCTCACCCATCTCTTCTCATATTATGTAGTTTCAAGAGAATTTTGCACACGGTATGTCCCAAATGTTCTGACAGAGAGCTGGATTGTGTTCTCTATGGTTCACCAACTGTCTCAAGTATGCAAATATTTCTACTATAAGATGTTAAACCACTCAAAGACAGGAGCTTTGTCGCATTCCTTTTGCAATTCTCACTGAAGTGCTAGATTGCCTATATGAAGAGACAAGAATAGACTTTTTCAGGGTAAGTTTATGATTTTTGGTATTGTTCCCTCATAAATACTTGGTGAGCTGCAAGAGATACCAGAACATAGCTCCTTCTAGAAATCGTCAAGGAAAAAGATTCTGAATTAAAAATATTTTAATATTCCTGCCATTGTCAGGAAGCTAGAAAATAGAGTAACTTGTCATGAAGGTCAAGGTTATATAATACCAAGAAAGTGACAGTAATGAAAATCAAGCACTGCTGGTCCTTTATTGATGCTGGCAGGGTGACCAGCAGTTAGTGAGTTTTATATAAAAACTGCATTGGTGTTTGGACTAATTAGTGAAAAAAAATAAAAAATAAAGTTGGTTTCCACTGATAAAATTTGTATCTAAATGTTAAACACTCAAGGAACTATTCAAAGACATCAGGCAGTTAAAATGTAAAATGTGACTATTTCAAGAGAGAGCCACCCATGATTACAGAAAATTTAATTGAGCAAACTTTAACATTATTTTCTGAGCAGTTTATTTGATTTTTCCAGAGGTTGTCATCAGAAGGGTGGGTCTATCGTGTGTATTTTATTTTAGACTCATCAGTCACTTGCTAATATGCTTGTGACTCCATGACTGCAAGAAGTGATGGAATTCAAATTATTTTCCTCAATATAGGCCATCTTTCACTCTGATAGTGTTAATGGTTGACTCATTATTTCAATGGCATTTTCTTCATTGTCAAGATGTCTCTCTGAGGGTGTGTTACATTTTCATAATTGCTCTCATCCTGAAGCATCCTGGTTTCTCCATGTGACAAACACTGCCCATAAGATTTGAAATTCACATTTCTCAAAGGACATCTTAATCACGTGTCAGGCTCTTTATGCATTTTTACCAAAGCTGAATTTTTCATCTGTAGATAAGCAGATTTTCAGCATTTCACACCATAAAATATTCTGGTGGTGGTTTTGATTTCCTGTGGTTTTCATGACACAAGAAATTATAAAGTAGAACCTATTGGTATGGGAATTCCTTTATTTCTGACCTATCTCTAGTTTCCAGAATACATGTTAATTTTTGCTTTTCTTGAAAAGGAAATGAGTATGTGCAAGGTATACTGGATTGTATTTCAAGATTCTGAACAGAATTCCAAATAAAATCATACATAGGTAAGAGGATGAATGAAAAAAAGGGGTCTGATTAACAAGTGTGGGTCTATTTCTTATTGTACTTTTTGAAGACATTTCTTAAAGAAAACATAATGCATTTGGGGTTTTGAGCACACACAAAATAATTGTCTTTTATTAATCTCCAGTGCTTTGGATAATTACTGATTTGTCCTTGACTTCCTTATTGTTAAATGTGTGGTCACAAATGACTTGGAGCCTAATGACTATCCTTTGGTTATAGTAGGTAATAATATACTAAAAGGCAACTGAGCAATGTGTGCTCAGACGTGGAATTCTAAAATTGCAATCTGCTCATCCACTTTTTTATTTATTATTATTTTTTTAAATTTTGAGACAGGGTCTCACTAAGTTGCTGAGGCTGGCCTTGAATTTGTGATTCTCCTGCCTCAGCCTCCTGAGTCATGGATTACAGAGGTGTGCTAACTATACCTGGCCACTCACCCACTTTGATCCATCTCTTAACTGTTCTCTGCACTAAGCAGCCAGAGGAATGTTTACAACATGCAAATCTATTCATGCCACCTTCTTGCTTAGAACTCTTTGATGCTTCTCTTGCTCTTAGGTCAAATACAGCTTGTTGGCCCAACCTACATATTCTGACCTGTAGGTCACTCTCCAAGTTTATTTGTATCTCACTTCCCCTTGATATTGTGCTTCAGCTACACTCTCCTTCTACGCCATTTTCTCTCATATAGAGCTCTACTACAGAATTTAGTGTGTTGTGATATTGTTTGTGTCTTTCCTCCTCATTAATTAGGTTAGGAATACCTTAAAGGTGTATTTGCTCTTGTTATTTTTCTATCCCCAATGTTTAGAATAGTGCTGGTTACTTATTAATGATTTTTCATAAATACTTGCTTAATGAATGTGTTAGTATACATATAAAATCCAGCAGCCTAATTTAAAAAATGTATCACTGCTACTACATCAGTGAGATGAAATCTTTCCTAATGAGCACAATACCTTAATTTAAATATACTTTTTGCCAAATTCCTAAGAATTTAGACCCTTTTAAATCCAGGGATCAGTAACACTGACAATACTAAAAGACTTAATAAAAATGAAGAATCTTGAGCCTGACCTCAGACCTACTCATTGAAAAAATCTACACTTTTTACAGACTTCTTAGTAATCTGTACACACATCAAAGTTTGAGAAAGACAAATAATTAATTTACACAGACCTACCAAAGGGATCTTCTTATCAGAAAGGAAGAAATACATATGCTTCTAGATATAAAGTATTAATATAAAAAGAAAGCTATTTTTCCTATGAAAATATACAAGTTTATTTCTGTTTCAACCAAAGGTATCTTTTTATCACAGTGGAAGAAATATATATGCTTCTAGATATAAAGTATTAATATAAAAAGAAAGCTATTTTTCCTATGAAAATATACAAGTTTATTTGTTTCAACAAACAGAGAGTGATAGTAACTATCTGAAAACTAACATACAAGGAATTGGACATACTGTGATATCCAAAAGGGATGCAGCTAATGCCTTCTTGCAGCATTCTACCTATCTGGAAGATGACTGTAAGTAAAACACGAAAGTTATCATGCACTTACAATTAACACAAGAACAAAGAAAACATTCAGATTCATTTAAATTAAATAACATTTCTAATAAGACAATTTTAGAATAAAGAATTTCAAATTTCATCTCTTATTAAAATCAACTATATCAAACTAAATATTAAAAATAAAGCAGTAATATAGGGACTTGCATGTATTTATATGCTGCCATATTTTGATGCTCATGAAATAAATGTGTGATGTACAAGTGGGAACAGGAAAACAGATCCAGAGACCATAATAAGACACAAAAATACATCATATAAACACATATTTGTGATATATATGTCTGGGTGTATATTATAAATATGATAATAGTGGTATTTTATGTTAAAAATAAATACTGGAATTCTTAACTTTTGCATATAGAAGCTAAATGCCCACATGTTCCCACATACTGCATCTATTTACCTACTAAACAGGTACATATGAAAATGGAAACTTGTTATAATCACTAGAGAGAAAAATGCAAATGTGCTTTTAAAACAAAGAAGTCTTCCACTTCTGACCTAGGCACACTAGCTTGTGTCAGATCAACTCTCCCAAGGAGAACAATTAGAACAGCTGGAGGAATTTTTAAAAATCCGTTGAAAGCACCAGAGACACATTAATGCAGCAAGGACTTAAAGAGATGAGATCCCAGTCATAAATGAAGGGCAGAATAGTGAATCTGACACTTGTGTCAATCTGTACCCTAGAGGCATTTACCAATTCTTCAACTGTGGACAAAAGGTAAAGAAGATGAGCAGAAACTTTAACAGCATATGGAGCTGGGAGGAAAATACACTGTCTAAGGCTGACGGAAAAGAAGTAACCACAGAGAACTACAATTCTGGCTGGAGACAAGAGTCACATAGAAACCCATTGCACATAGCTCTGGCCAGCACTTTTCATACTTCACTATGACACAGTCATCTGGGATCTTGTTCATTTGCAGATTCCAGTTTTGACATTTGCAAAATACCAATAATATTTTTGTTTTGCCTTATTTTTCGGTAAGAAATGGATTTTGATTTCTTTTACATTTAGTATTTTTTCCCTTAATTTAAAATAAGGCATTATGATAAATTTCTTTTAAAAATAAATGCAAAGAGGAGATCTGACAAAATCTAGAAACTGAATACTTCCTCTTCTTTACTTTTTAATCCACTGCTTATTATATGATATGACTGGCTTCACCCCTGGTGTAAAATCATCTTATTCATCTTTTGTTGCTTCCAGTCCCTGTCACTCACAGACTTTAATGAAGGATTCAGTAAATTTTTTTCTAATATATCTTGTGAAAGGCAAAAGTTAGGTTTAGAATAATCAATAAGGTTCTTGGAGATCCCAAAGCATATGAATGTTATCCCCACTTATGACAAAATATAATCTGCAGCACACAGAACACTGTGCTGAGAATAGTCTTGGTACTTGATGACTCGGGGTTTGTGTTAATGCTCGTCTTCTACTTACTAACCTCTTTGGGTCACTCAACCTCCATAAGCACCAATTTCTTTATTTTTATGCAGAATATAATGATAGGACATACCTCACAAAGATGTTGTATGTATTAAATAGATCACACACTTAGTATGATTATTACTGAAAGTGTAAAACCTAGAGATAAATCCCATTTGATGTTTTAGTCACTTAGTAATGAGCAGCAAACAGCCATTGAAACTGCTATAGGTTGTATGTGGCTATCAGCTGCAATACCTCTGCAGTCAGCTTTGCACATGGAAACATGAAAGCTGGGAGATCTTTGCTTTCCAAAGCACTCAAATTATTACCAAGCAGAGAGTAGCAGAACTGATTCTCAAGTACATAATGGTAGCCTTAAAAGGCTTTTTCTAACCTGAGTGCTGTCCCTTAACACCATTTACTGAGACCAGAGACAATCCTTTCCTTCAGACACCATCCATGGATCACCTTGAGAGCCCCTTATCTCTGTCACATTTTCTTTTTTTTTCTTCCCCTTATCTTTTCTTTCAGGGGTTGAATGGAATCAATAAGACTGTGTCACTTTCTAATAAGATGGATGCAAATCAAAGGAAAGGGTGACTTAAGTATTAAATTGACTGGTCTGTTACTTGTAGCAGAAATTCACCATTCAGGAGCCATCGATACCAATTTACAGGTAAAGCAGCCTCAAAGGCTTTGTCCGTGATGTCATGTGAAGTTTACTGGACTGCTTCTTGATGGCATAAGCATGTTTAGATCCCAAATAAAGGAAGAAAAAAAATACTCAGTTCTGTCTACATAAATAAGGTTGTAGGATAAAGCTTATTTCTAACAAGAAAATGTAAATGTTAGAAGAACCAACCCTCTGATCTAGTTATCATGCCTGACACCAAAGGATTTTTTTAATTTCCACTGAAAATGTTCCTGCCCATTAATGTTAATTACCGATAATTTTCAGACCCTGCCAGCTGTAGGACAGCTTTTCAGGCATATAAATTCAATAAATATGGTACGAATAGAACTAATAGGTGGTAAGTTTCAGGCCTAAAACCCCAGAGGAAAATAAGACAAATGTGAGTTGGGTTTTTACTCTGTCCTGAATCAAACTTCCTTTGATGTATCTGCCATCTGCATCCTGCACTCAAGCCTGTTCTTATTCTTTCTTAGGATAACTTTCTGGCCTGTGAAAACTACAAACTTTCCCCAACACTGTGATACAGCTGGTTTATAGCACTTATCTCCTTTTGTAATCGCTAAGTGTTTGTACATAAAACTCCTTTTACTACAGTGAGAACTCTCAAGATTGTGAAACAGTGGTTGAAAGCACAGTCTGAGCCTGAGAGTTCCTCAGGTTGGAGTCTCTAGCTCAGTCACAATTTAGCATCAGGAATAGATCCAAGTTTTGTGGAATACAAAACTTGTATAAATTGAAGACCCTCTCAAAAAAAAAAAAAAGAATATAATATTACTAACAAAATCAGGTACGAGAGTGAATTTTTTATATAGAATGATAAAAGAAATAGAAATTGCAAGTTTTAAAAGATACATATATATAAATACATGAGCACATGACAATGTGGTCAGAGTCCCTCCCCATCCAAGGCTTTAAAAGGAATCTGTGTCATAGAGGTAACTCTTCTCTGCTTAACTAGACAGGATGATAACTTTAACTGTGGGTTATTTACTGCATTGATTCCCAATTAATTGTTTGGGCTTCAAATGTTGTGAGAATTAAATGAAAAGATAATATATTTAGAAATTGTACTGGGTAGTGCCTGTAGGTATTCAATAAATGTCAGGTATTAATATCACTATAATTCATACTAGTGTTAACTTACACGTTTATATTTTTGTTTTACTGCTTGTTACAGTGATTGGTATTAGAGATCACTCAATAGTTCATTGAATAATATGTTACTACAAATTTATTCTCAAGGAACATAGTGTATTTGGCTGTTTAGTAATGATGAAATATTTTACATTTCTTTAAAATTATGTTAATGTGTGAATTTTTAAAAAAACAGGATATGATATAGGACATATACATAAAAAAGAAAGTAAAATATATATTTCTTTTTAAAGATATGATGCTAACATCTCATTTCATAGTAATAAGATAATAATTTAACTAAAGAAGGAATCAAAAGTTTGGAAACTTCATTACTAGTTGCTATATTTAAGAAGATATTTTTCTGATTTAATACAAGCATATTAAGTCAAAACCACTAAAATGTATATTCTCCTACTGGAAAATCTGGATTTTGTTATTATGGTTTTTTTTGTAATTTTTTTTTTTTTTTTTGTACTGGGGATTGCACTCAGGGGCACTCTACCACTGAGCCACATCCCCAGCCCTATTTTGTGTTTTTTATGTAGAGACAGGGTCTCACTGAGTTGCTTAGCACCTCGCCATTGCAGAGCCTGGCTTTGAACTCGAGATTCTCCTGTCTCAGCCTCCCAAAGTGCTAGGATTACAGGCATGCGCCATTGCGCCCAGCTTTAAAAAATGGGTCTTATGGCAGTGCTAATTGTATGAATTTGCATAGGTCATTCTTACATGAGGCATCCTTAGCTTTGTTAACAATTTTTCTTTTATAGTTTCTTATGAAATCAATATTGCCTCAACCTACAACACAGATGTTTGCATTTTATGTTCCTCATGCTTCCTATTACTTACTAGTTTATTTGATTGTTGTTTTTTTTGGTTACTGGGAGTTGAACCCCAGGGTACTCTATCACTGAACTACATCACTCCCTTTTATTTTTGAGTAGGGTCAAAT